>VYZV01004306.1:3342-17382 GCA_013401275.1 Pandion haliaetus | reverse complement strand
ACTCCTCCTGACTTGCTACCAGCTTCTTCGCAACAGTAGCACATATTAGGGATGACTCCATTTCTTTAATATGGCTAGAGCTCCTATGCCAGGTAAGGTGTAAAAATGAGGTCTTGACTTAATGTAATTATCTAATGGAACTTTTCATATTAGGAATTAATTAAACAAGGCCATCTTCTCTGTAGTTGGAAAATAGCTCTTTTAGAGCTATAGGTGTTTGATTCTGCCAAATTAAATGGTGATTACCAGAAAGATGTGATTGGAAAGGTATTATCTTAGGTAAGATATAATTACTATTATATCTTATTAACCTGTGGGAAATAGCAGGAATGCCCTATCCTCATCAGTATTTTGGTGGTTTGTCTAGCCAATCAACTGTGTAAAGAATGAAGCTGATGGATCAAAACAGTTTATGGCAGTTTATCATTATAGCAATAAGGTAATGGCTATCAACAATATTTTAGTGATTATAAGCACATACGGTTGTGGTAACAAAATTACTGAAGAACTCAAATACTGGCCCAAAATAGTTGCCTTCTCATAATAAATTCCTGTGTAAATTTTTTAAAACTGTAATTAAAGTAGTATGGGGATGAAAGTAAAGGAACCTGTAAAGTTAAACCTTATAAGAAATATTACTGAAGGAAATCAGTGATTTCTGCTACATTAATAAACAAAGAAGGTGAAAAAAGCCAACAAGTTTCGACAGTACATTTTCTCTATTATAGCAGAAAAATCAACAATGGATGTTTAGAACATTATTAGCATTAGGGAGAGACAGGAGGATCTAGAATTTTGTTAAGAGATCTGACAGAATCATACTCACAATTGTATAGTTACAGAAGTCAGGCAACATTACTTTACTATAAGAAAAGTAAAGCTCAGTAGCTTGCAAATAAATGTACAGGAAAAGAAAAAGTGTAGAATTATGTACTACCAGAATCACTTAGCAAAATGTAAGTCAAAGAAAGAAAGAGTCTTGGTAAAAACTCAGGCTCTCATGCAGGAAAAAAAACCCCAACCTTCAACTGAAAATCATAGTAAATTGAAGGAAAGTAACCAGATTTAGTTTTAGCGCAGAGAGAGATTTTTTTAATAACTACACCAGATGAAACTACATAGCCTGACCCTATAATCATTAAGGAACCTTTAGCAAGTAATAAATCACTAACAAAAAGACTAAAATTGCTTTAACCATTAGGACTGGAGTTAAGAAGTGGCCCAACAGTACAACCAACAATTTCAACTTTTGAGCATGAAGAAAGCACTCTAATGCTAGCTACTGAGAGCCTGTAATAAATGTGGGCTGAAAAGACTGCACATTTCAACAATGTCGGGGAAGGGATGCAGCTAGCCTCCAGCACAAACTACAGGGGCACTGGTTCCCAAGTGGTGAGAGCTACCATGCTGCAGGGTTGTGAGCACATCCCCAGAAATATGTGGAGCCTGGCTCCACAAGAGCAACCCACTATTCCCCAGGAAGCTGGCAGGCTGGAAGGCACCATGCAAAGTTATTCAAATCGCCCTGGATGGAGTAAGAGGAGCTTATTAATACAGCCTCAGCACCCTTTCCGCTAGCAGGGGCAGCAGCAGTGTCACCAGTCAGCCTGAGAAGAAAACTACGGCAGCCTTGGGGAAGGAATAAAGAGGAAAAGGCAACTACTGTGCAATAACAACTCCAAAGGGGCTGGAGATGAGGAAGTGAAGCAAATGAGGTGCTCAACACTACATTTTCTCAAGTGATTCCTGCTGCTTATTAGAAAGATTGCTGCTCAGAGAAAGGACTGAATGTGAACAGGTAGGAAAGCAGTCAGCTGGGGCTGTGATCTCAGCAGCAGTATGAACAATTGTTTTTCAATCAGTTCATTTACCCAGCCTGACTGGTTCATGCTGTGGCCACATATGCACCTGTGCCAGTACAGTACTAAGGTGCCAGAATGGCAGGACTGAATGGCTGGGACCTGGGACAAGGGTTGCGTACACCCAGCAGTGCCACTGAGTATATCCACATAAAATCATATCCTCAGCGTCAACACTTTGCTGTAGGAGGCACAGCTTATTCTTTATAAGTGCCATAGATTCTTGAATGTGAAGCTAAGGCTTAATATCTGTTTGAACAATCCTTGTGTTTGGCCTAGCCATCTTAATGTTTATTATTAATGGAGACCTCAAGAACATCATACTGTGTGGATTTTGCCTTAAATCGGTCTGGATATTACCTACACAAAATGTCTTTCGTACCATGTCAAAAGCATAGGTGTGGGGTTTTTTAACAGAATATTATCCAGGTGGGTGGAGGACAAAAATGTGACATTCTAATTATATACTTCATGAAATTACGACATTTTGAAAGCTAGAAAATTACTTTGTTTCATAAACAAATTACAGCAAAATCATTCTAACTCAATTTGATAGTTATTATGGACTATTGGATTACTGACTGTAAGCAAATAACTGCAGTTTAAAGAATCAACCTTTTTAAGATGTGACATTTTTGCTAAAACGTCCTTAACTTTTTAGATGCAATGAGAATTCAGTGTTTCTTTTCTTAACAAGATCTTGTTTCATTGGAAAATTTTTAGCCTACTATCAAGTGATCCCATAAAGCAGGGCAGAACTAATGGCTTTATTAAGTACCTTTACTTCACGCTAAATGGAAGGAGCAATTACATCCCACTTATATAGCAGAACAGCTGGAACCAGCAGAAGCTACCTCACAGTGCAACAGAAAATATAGAAAGGCCTGATCAGAATCTTGACAGGTTCGCTGACTCAAAATACAGGCCTAGGGAACTGTCTGTCCAGCTATGTTAGAAAGGGACGCAGTAATCCAGGAGGGAGGTAGTTCTAAAAAAGCATCCACAAACAGGGCACTGAAAACAGGTAAAATTTTTGACAAGCGTACTTCAAGATATTTAACCTCACAGTTCGGTTTTCTTCCATGGAGCTCAAGGAAGCAGGACACTCTACAATCTTCCTATGTCAACAGAAGGGCACAGGAGACACACTTGAGCCTGTCAGTCTGTCTCTCTAACATAACAAACGTGCAAGGCTTCAAATATTGGTTACTGCTTGGCCTGACAAGAGGGGCAACAACAGAAACAAGGTAAGTTGTAAAAGTTGAAAGACACCTTATTTCTGCTTCAAACTTTTTTTTTCAGTTGGAACAGGGCTGCAATACACCTTCTAAATTCTGTATACTGCTTTCTCCTACCTGATAACAGTTATAACTGTTTTCAATTCACATGAATAGCCCTTGAAATCCAGTTTCCATAAGACATTCTTCCTTACATGACTTTGCAATACCCCCCCCCCACCACCCCCAAAAAAAAAAAAAAAAAACCAAAAAACCCAGTAAGGCATCTTTTTTTGTAAGTATTATTGTTGGAGGGAACAAAGGCATCTGGAAAGGGAAACTCCAGGAGTGGGACTCCAAGAGTTCGACACTTTCATTACAAGTTGGGACTTTTTGTAAGCAGGAGAATGGCCAAAGAATTGGAGATAAGATGGTAATGAGAAACTCCAGCACATGAGAAGGAATGTGTGTTAGGTGTGCCTGGAAACTGGGAATTAAGGACTATCTGATCAGCAAAAAGAAACGATTGTGCATCTGTTCACTATTTGAGAAACATGACTTATCTTTCCTACTTAATACTTTCTGGGTTTTGCCATTCTACTCTGGTCATTTCCAGACCAAGGACAGCAGTTTCCCTTGTCCACCATAAGCCCATATATCTTCCTGGCTGTTACAGGATCTGTAAGTCAGCTGGAGCTTTGCAATGGAACTGCTTAGAGCTGTTTTCCTACCACAAGTATACCAAAAACACTTAAAAACTTCTAAACTCTAAAGCTGTGTTTCATTACAGCCCCAACTGAAACAAGGTAGCTTTAGAAAAAGAGGAACTAAGAGTGTGATGGATTATAATAAAAGAGTACGTATAGAGATATCCTCTCCCACTACATGCTTGCAGAGCAAGCTGTAGGTCCTTGTTCTTGGTAATGCAATTTTTAGTGGCCGCCTGAGCTAAAACAAAACCTACATATTCTCTCCAAAGTCCCAAAGAACAGACTCTCTTTCTGTCCTTTCTGAGAGCATGCCCATTCCTGACTCCACTCAAGAGACTCACTCTCTCTACATTTAGTACTATGAATTCCCAGCTTGCTGTCTCTCAGTTCTCTCCTATCCCCACTTCACACTATGGAAGCTTTTTCATCTGGGCTTGCCCATTTGCTCTCAGAGCAGATGCTACTGCTCACTCTATCCCACAGGCTCCATCTGGCCTAGAGTGAAAAGGAGGGAAGAAAACAAAATGGCAGTCTTCATCCCCTGTGTCCAACTACTGCCCTTTTAAAGTGTTGTGTCAGGGATACTGCAAATAAACAAGGTAGCATCCATTACCTTTGCCTTTGGTTCTTCCAGGGTATCTCATTTTCTAGAAGGAAATATATTGCCCTACTGCTTCTGTATACAGAAGGTGGTAACTCCTTCCAAAATTGCGACGTTGTTCTGAGGTAATGAAGTAAAATAAACTTGCTCTCTCAGAGAGTTCAGGCTGGTTAAGCAAATCTTTTAGATGAAGTACATATTGAGTTTATCTGCATGCCACATAAAGCTCATGTATTTGCTGTAAACTGTTGATATCAATATATTAATAATAAATATGTGTGTCTGACAGGAAAATATGGTAACTAAATTCATGGTCTTGTCCATCTGTTCCTCTGCTGTTTGTGTATCTCCATATCATAGTATGCTTGTTTATGTTTCAGCTGTTTGTCACATGTATGTTTGTGTATCTATATATACACAAGGGTTGTATGATGGCTTAGTTTGCACTCGTGTTCCTTTTCGCTTAAATTCTATGCAAAAGTCTGTGAGTGTATGCTAGCAAATACACACTGCGTATATTCACGGATCTGAACCAGCCCCTCTTCCTGTTCCAAGTGCAGTGCGTGCATTGCATCGGTGCACGTGTGAGCACAGAGGAAGCACACATGTCCTTACGGATACGTGTGCTTACAGATACATGTGCTAACTTTGCACAGTCTCACATGTACATTCTCTCCACAGGCACGCCAGTGCACCCAAATGCTTCTTCCGCCCATATTTAAGGTCGAGCCTACGTGGCTTCAGCTCCACCTTGGCGTGTGGCTCCCGCTCTCCGGAGGCTGTGTACGTTGTGGTGCACACCACACCTTCTCCCGCTGAGGCTGAGGGGCGCACGGTGGGCGCGCAGGACTCCCTGCTCGGCACAGCGAACGCCTGCGCCCTGGCGGCACTTCCCGCCGAGTTTCCCCGGTTCTCTCAGGCCTGCAGCCGCGGGAACCATGTTGTTCCTCGGGCGCGCAGCTGCCACTCTGGAAAGGAAGCCAGTCTGTGGCCTCCCCAGTGGCAGGGAGAGGCCTGAAACCTAAGGTTGCCAGGCGCCGCGGGAAAACCAGCTGGCACAGGCGGGTCGCTGCCGGAGGAGGCGCTGCGAAGCCGGCTGGCCCTCCCCGCGGCCCGGGCGGGCCCCGCCAGGCCGCCCCTCAGCTTGCCCCGTCGCCAACGGCAACAATCCTGAGCCGGCGGCGCTCGGCGCTCGATTGCGGCGGCTGGGCTGCGACTCTCCCGCCCGCTCTCCCTCCGACTGGGCGGCCGGGGGTGGGAGCCACCACCCTTCCTCTCGGCGTTGGATTGGTTGCGCCTACTAGGAACCCTGTGTTGTTGTCGGAGGCAAAATGGCGGCGGCGGTGGCCGGGGCCGCCCTGCTGGGCAAGGGGCTGGACATCAGCCTGGCGGCGCTGCAGCAGCACGACCCCTACATCAGCAGNAGAAGCGGCCCCGCCCACTTCGGGGCAGGGGGCGGGCGGCGAGAAGGCCCCGCCCCTCCTGTGTGTGCGGGGTGGGGGGGGGAGAGGTGTGGGCGTGCCGCCATGGCTGAGGCGGGAGGGTGGTTGCGGGGGCTGGGCTGAGGGGCTCCCTCGGGCTCTGTCCCGGCCGGGTGTCCTGGGGTGCTCCCTGCACTTATCGGGTTGGGTGAGGGCTTGTGCCTGGCTCAGCCTCTCTGGGGACTGTGAGAAGCCCTGTGGTGCCTGGGAAGTGGGTTTTGAAAGGCTTACAGGGCTGTAGGGGACTGGGGTTTACACCAGAGCGTGAGCCTGAGGAGCTCCTCTGCCATTCAAACATCCGTAACAGGACCAAAATGCGTACAAAAGAGTGTTGGAGTTGAAGATACTAAAATGACTAGTAAAGATTAAAAACATTCATTAGCTTGGGGGAGCTTTTGGTAATTTAACATTCTGGCTATTTGCAGGTGGTCATTGGTTTGCTATAATGGAGGGGCTTAGGGCCTGTGCTTGAAGAACTGGCACAATCTGCCTTTCGTGCGGTTCCCCCTTACCCGTCTAAGCGTTGCCCCTGAGGGCAGGCGCTGTTTGGAAAAATCCTCTCCCTGAATCTGGCCTGTGTGTCGCCCTCAGGCACGGCGGAGAGTTAATCCAGCGCAGTGCTTAGTCTCATGGTGTCAAGCCTTTAGCCTTTTCATGTCTTGTCATAAAGCTTGGGTCAGCTGCAGGGTGAGCTGTCCTAGCTGCAGTCTCTCCACCAGCTGATGAAGTTGGGTTTAGTTCTTCTTTCATGGCTTAGGTGAGCGAGGTGTAACTGATGGTATTGGTAAAACAGAGATGAAGGGGGGCTTGCTGATGCCTAGCAAAACGCTGCCCTGATTTCAACTTTCTTAACTTTCCTTTTCGTCAGGAGAAGACTGACGTGGAGGGAACGCTGTTTGTTTACACAAGGTGAGGACGTAACATTTTAATGTCTGCAGGTGAAACCTGTGGATGTGGAAAAGCTAGCTGGGATGGAGCCTGGCTGAATGAAGTAAAATGCTCCTCCTTGTTCAAGAGTGAAAAGAAAATGAAATTGGCAGAGGCAAATGTGGGGAAGAAAACACTGGGAAGGAGACATCACCTTGTATTTGGATAAGACTTCCAAATGCGATTTAAATCTCAATAAGGGTAAACTTGCTTTAAATAAGGTGTAGCATTTGCAGTTTAAAAGGTGTCTGACAAAAAACAAATAGTGAAATAAATAATTATATTCCTTAAACTAAGGGAATGGTAGAATTTATGAAGTATTGAGTTCCCTACTTAGGGAGATTTCATGCTGCTTGTGTCTGATTATTCATTTTTCATGCATATTTCATCCAACATTTTGGATGGTTTTAATGCTTTATTTTAGCAGCAGCTCCTGTTGCGGCTTTTCAAAGCATTGGTTACACCATTTATTCTAGCATGTACCTTAGATCTGTTGGTTGTGAAGCCTGCCATACATTTGGGTGTCCAAGTTAGTGCCCCAGCATTTCCCTGTGACTATTGCTAAACTCAGAAAATAATACTGTAAGCAGATCTTGCAGTAGCTGCTGGGATGGGACACCAAAGCAGAAACTTTCTTCAACATTTATGTTGATGAGGATCAGTAGGAGAACTGAGAAAGCAAGAGATTGTTTTGAGAAGGTGAGAAATGTATGTGTGAAGTGACAGGGAGACCCAAGAGACTGTGAGCTTTGTGTGAAGTGGGAATGCTGGTTTCAAACTTCTGAGCTTCTTTTGTGCCAGCAGTGGAAATTGTCATCAGTAATTTTTCTAAGCTGCTTTCAGGTAAGTGGAGATGAGATGCTGTTATAATTACCACCACAAGAGGAAGGAACTGGCCCTTACTTGTGCTAGCAGTTGGTGGAGGTGGCTAGTTGTGTACCGCAAAACAGAAGTAGTATTTCTCTGGTATGTTGGTTTTAAAACTCCAGAACTGACGTGTAATCTGGCACTCCTAGCATCTGTGATCCTTCACTGATCTTTTTGTTGGCTGAGGAAGTTTCCATTTACAGCAGAAATTGCTACCCAGCTGCCCTATAGACAACAGTGTGGAACAGGTTTTGAGCTGTCAGTAACATCATACATTGTCCTCCTCATCAGTTTTAACTTTCATTTCCTGTGGCTTTGAACAAAGTCTTGAAGTCTTGTGGAAAAAACATTGCTGACAGACTGTAGGTTGGAGACTGCTGGTGTTGCCTTTGTTGCTTCTTATTACTGTTGTGACAATGTGAAGTAATGTGACCATTTTACTTGAGCTGACCTATTTATCACCTGTCTCATCTTCACAAATTCTGAGGAACGGTCAAAAAATCAGACTTCCAGCTGGGTTAACACCAGTGGAAGTGGACTGTTTTTTCGTTTGTGTGTTTGTTTGAAGTGAAGTAGTGACTGTTGCAAACAAGGATTCTTGTTAAGGCTTCCACTTTTGTTTAATTTTCCATTGACTCCAATCCTGTAATGAGATTCCTGTGCTTGGATTTCATAGAGAAATCTACCCACCAGCAATTACGAGAGCCACTTTTCCCAAATGTTAGCCATCATCTTTTCCTTTATCGTCATACTTGGTTTGAAAGTAGTATCTCCTGTCGGGATCGTTATAGGTTTAACAGCTTGCATTAATTAAAATTATCTAAGTGACTTGAAGTGTAACCCCCATGAATGAGCATAATGATTTAAAGTTGTAGAATCATAGAACTGTTTGGGTTGGAAGGGACCTTTAAAGATCATCTAGTCTAACCCCCCCCTGCCACCAGCCGGGACATCTTTCACTACATCAGGTTTCTCAAAGCTCTGTCCAGCCTGACCTTGAACACTTCCAATGATGGGGCATCCACAGCTGCTCTGGGCAACCTGTTCCAGTGTCTCAGCACCCTCACTTTTGTTCTTATGCTTTAGATGGTATGGAAAATCCTATCTGGGATGACTGTTACTACCTGCAATTGTTAACCTGAGTGTTAAAAAATATACTTGCTCCCGCCCATGACTGAATCTTTCTAATTGCTATTTTCTACTCCAGTGAGAAACTATAGGATAGATAGTGGTGGTTGGAAAACATGATGCTGATGGTCTGGGACAAAGTGACGTTTTGTAACAGCTTGCCTGTTCAGAAGTAGGCCTTACAACTTGAAGTGAAAACTGGACATGCAGATATGATTATGCTTTGCCTAAGCCATTGGACCTCAAATGGTAGTATCACAGATGTGGCATACTCTCTGTAGCTACTGTGAGACCAGTGGTGCTTCTGTTATTCCTCATACATAATGTAGGTTTTTGACATAATTAAAAGGATTGCATGAAACACTGCAAGAGTCAATTGTGATTTCCTCAGCAACCAAATTAGTTTTTTGTAGTATCTCTTAGAAATAAAAAAAACTCCGATTTTAGAGAACTGTACAACAAAGAAATTCTAGTAATTTCTTTCTTTCCTTGACTTGATGCGATTTCTACTTGATAATTTTCAGATCAGCTTCTCCAAGGCATGGTTTCACAATTATGAACAGACTGAGCATGGAAAATCGAACAGAACCTATTACTAAAGACCTCGATTTCCAGCTTCAGGACCCTTTTCTACTGTACAGAAATGCCAGATGTAAGTATGTGATATGCTGGGTTAAATACTGAAGAAGTCAGCTCCTTCACAGTCTGTTCTTTAAGGCAGTCCAAATGATTAGACTGGAGCTTTCAAGGGTTGAAACTAGCTGGTTAACAGTTACAATTGAAGGAATACATTTTGCTTTTTGACGTGCTGAGTCGCTCAGTGCTTCCTAAAATGCCACTCTTCTAAAGAAAGTATTAGAATGTGCTTAACAGTTATCTCTTCATTTAACTGACAAATAGTAGACTTTTATGGTTGCGTGTATGTGATAGGTGTAGAGACTCACAGAGGTATTGTGTGTTCTGAGTATACCCTAGTCAGTGTTGGGAAGTCTTGCCTTAAAGCAGATCTACTGAGGGTTGGAGTAACACAGTACTGTGTTTATCTTACGTGATTATTTTTATACAAGAATTAACAACTGTCAGGCAAACTCAGAAATAAGTGGAAGACATGAGAAAACTGTACTTCTACATGCAGATACACATACAGACTGTTACGATGTGCAATTATATGAGAATGAGCAGTTATAAATACACAGTTTATATCTGTACTTGGAAGCAGAGCTGTAGCATGATCTATACTTTGTGCTCGATGCGTAAAAGCAGATTGCAAAAATGTTTTATGTAAACTGACATGCAGAAGTGTTCCCTCTGGGTGAAGTAAAAGCAGAGGAAATTTGTGGCGTACAAAGCAGCCCGGTTTGATAATCTGCTAGACCTTTTTCTTTCATAAACTTACTTGGAGTTGGAAAGTATATCAAGAAGGAATCCTGTTGTTCACACACACTATGTGGTAGAAGCAATAGAGAAATAACATTTTAAATAAGCTAAATGAAACTTCTATTTTTGATAGGCTGATAAAGAATTGAAATTCTCAAAGAAACTGAAAAGAAAGGCAGACATCTCCAGGTTAACCTAGACTAGACCAGACGTTAGGCTTTTAAGTGCCATGAAACCTATTTATCCCATCTGATTTTGAAGATGTATATGTAATCTTTTTTTACCTCATTTTGAAATTCCATTAGGAGTTCATGTATGTATATACCAATATCTACCTCTTGAAATCTGATCTATTAATCTTTCATTTTTGTTGAGACAAATGGTATAAAGAGTAATTAGAATTTGTCATATCTCTATGCTGACATGAAGTAAGACAATCTTTAGTCTGATTACTACATGTAAACTGTGATTCATTTGGGTTTTTATTAGGAGAAAAATTGGGAGTTTTGAGGGGTGTAAGCTGTTTGTTCACTAAGAGAAGTCAGAATTTTAGATTTGCGGGGTCTCAAATAGAAGTCCTAGCATGTGCTTCTGAGCAGTGGGCCTATGTTCAAGTAACTTGTCTGGGGCTTTTTGCTAATTGTGCAACAGCAAAATGCAGAAGGCTTCTTTTCTGGGTTCTTCTGTCTAGGCAATGGTTCTTTTAGGGTGGTTACTGCTTAAATGTGTTCACACAGCATCAAAGCCAGCTGTGTTTCTCACACTGCCCTGCCAGTGAGTACGTTGGGGGTGCACAAGATTTTGGGAGGGGATGAAGCTGGGACAACTGACCCCAACTGAAGGGATACACCAGACCATATGACGTGCTCAGCAATAAAAGCTGGGGAAAGAAGGAGGAAGGAGGGATGTTTAGAGTTATGGTATCTGTCTTCCCAAGTAACCATTAGACATGATGAAGCCTTGCTTTCCTGGAAATGGCTAAATACCTGCCTGCTGATCGAAAGTAATGAATGAATTCCTTATTTTGCTTTGCTTGCATGCACAGCTTTGCTTTTCCTATTAAACTGCCTTTATTTTCAACCCCTGAGTTTTCTTACTTTTGCCCTTGTGATTGTCTCCCCAGCCCACTGAGGGGAGGGAGCAAGCAGCTGTGTGGGGCTAAGCTGCTGGCTGGGGTGAACCCATAGCACCTACACGGACAATTTGCCAGTGGCAACATGAAAGTAACACCTTTATTTCAGTTTAGGATCTCTCAGCCACAAGGTCTGATAGTTTCTTGACCTCGTGGCACTCTTTACTGTATCATTCCCTTGAATGCAACCATGACAAAATAAATAACAAGCTCCCCAGTGAGTGTACTCCCAGTTTTATAAAGTCATCTTCAGCCTGGGTCTGTGGGTCTGATTTTTACCACAGTTACCTATTTGATCTAACCATGGGTAAATCTATATCTGCTATTTAATTTGAGAATTTTGTTGTCAGAGAAGATTCATGTTTGTTTTACTAAAAAAATGCACTAGTTAAGGATTTCAGTTAGTATCGGATGTGTTGCAGGTATAAGGGTATGTTATCTCTAGTTATCTTCCTAAAATACCCTTACAAAGGCTTAATCATTAGTTCTTTAAGAAAACTGAAGGTCTTGGTTATTCAAAGGAAAAAATGTTGTTTTCTCAGTTTTTTCATGGAAACATCTGTGTTTCTGGACCAAACTGGCATTACAGACCCATAGAAGAGAAGTTATTTACCAACTCATTTGACTTTTCCAGGTTTTCTTTAGGTCCCTACAGATTGTTCACATGGTGATTTCTCTACTGAAATGCAGATATCTCTAGCCCTTTCTTCCTTACTGTGTATTTCAAAGCCTTAGCTACATAAAATAAAGGAACTTCCTCAACATTAAGTATCAGTTTTCACTAGGGTCTCATCCAAACACAGTTCTGAATATCCATCTTAAATTTTCTATATGAATATTTTCCTTGTGTTTTACTTTATTATACAACTTGTCTTTATAATTTTTGCAAAACTAAGGTTTCAGGCTTCTTCCTTATGAAATGGAGTTTTCATCAAAAACTGGTGTTTTTAGGCTCTAATCTTATATTTTATCTTCTGCTTACAGATACTAACAAGAGTAGTAATAGCTGTTTACTTAGCAAAACAGTGGACAGTTTGGCAGTAATACTTAACAGGATCTGGAAACAAGTTATCTTTTTCTAACCTTTTATTTGACCTGGTTACTTCTTACTCTATTTTTCATACATACTTTCTTATTAGATATAACAAAACTAGCAGAGTTTCCTCTGTTTTCCTGATTGGTATAGTTGCTTTCCCATATAACAGGACTTATATTTGGGTTTTGTGACAATGTAAATTTCAAAAAAATACAAAAGCAAGCATTTGGAGGAATAAAGAAGTCCTGCCCAGTGTTTTGTTTCTTCCAATATTCTGAATGTTTGTTGAAACCAACTTCATTTCAGTACAGCTGAATATCTATGGCTGGTTGTATCGCACAGTCTAAAATAAATGCTCTTGGCAGCAAAATGTAGTACTTGTATACTGGACAAGTCCGCCGACATTTTGTCACGTTATAGCTATCATTTTGTAAAGATTGCTTTGCATTCAATATGTGATTACAATAGAAAAAGCTTTCCAAAATTATACACAATAAATGGATACTTAAAATAAGAAAAAAGAATATTTTGATCTTACATTTTACTTTATTGGGTTTTGTATTTCTTCTGTTGTTCCATATGATCTTGCTCATCTAAAGTTGAAATACTGTCTAAACACTGTGTTGCAGTCACCTACAGCGTAATCCCAGGACTTTTCAGGCTGGATTTGGGATCCATGCCAGTTAATGTTTGCACTGATCCAGAATTTCACATAAAAGTTTAGTTTGGGAAATCTGTTAGGCTAAATCTAGGTTTATTAATTTCAAAGCCAGGAGGGAAGCTCAAATTACAGTTTTTAATGCAGCAGAAATCCTTGTCCACCAAGAAACAGAAGGTTTATGGATCAAATAGGTATTTTGAAAGTGACCTAAACCTTAAGCAATTTTAGATGCTTTCTTTCTGAGAGCAAGACAGTTTTTGTTTAGATCATCTAACAATTTAAAGGGTTTTAAAAAATTTCCTGGGTTCTATATTTGAGTAATCTTAACTACATAACTACTTTTTTCCTTAATCTTTGGTGTTATTTATTGTGAAAACCAATGTTTAGAGCCTGTTGCTTAAGCCTTGATGCTGATTAATATGAGATAGTTCAGAAGAAACGCATAACAGTTAATTATTGGTTAAAATAACTTCATTTTCTCCTTTTAGCACTGATCAGCTATATAATAGTTTACTTGCAGCTATTCCCAACTGTATATTGTACCAGGTGTATATGGATATACGCTGGGTCAGTGAATTATTTCTTCAGTTGGCTGATTTATCATTTCATCACTGAATGCTGTTTTTCATGTTTACAGGACACAGGGAATTTGGTGAATATTAAGTTGCATATCTTAGACCTAGCTTCACCTTGAGCATTTCAGCTGACAGAAAAAAATACAAGATCCTTCCTTACAATAGTTAGTATGCTAATTATGACAATGATCCAGTACAGGTTAATTGGGTGCTTTTGTGCTATAGCAAGCGGAGAAAGAAACTGTGTGACAGATCAACAAATATTCTATACCTGACTAGTTTCTACAGCTATTTGAGCATAGAAGTTACTTTTCATTTCTGTGCCACATTTGTAGCAAGGCCTTTGATCATGTCATCTCCTAGACTTGAAATTGAGTGAAGCTTCCTAGTCAGATGTGGCATCTTCTACTGAATTTGAGCTTTTGCAGAGGTTCAGGAAGTGGTACAAAAGCAGACCAGACATGCCTGG
>VYZV01004305.1:145921-195166 GCA_013401275.1 Pandion haliaetus | reverse complement strand
GATGCTTGGCCCACGGCTTTTCTGCTGGTCAAAGACCTGAAATAAATGGACGGCGAACGTTTGCCCACGCGGCGTCTTCGTTATTTCAGTCACTGCCCCAGCCCTGGAGAAGGGAATGCGTTCGTGGCCCCAAGGGGTTCGTGGCCCCAGCTTGCAGGCCGGGAGCACAGGTTGCTTTGTGACCCACAGCCTTGAGAAACGGCGAGGCTCCGTCAGCCTGAGGGGTGGGGGGCAGAGGAGAAAGCAAAGGCCTTCGGAACGCGTCGTGGAAGTTTCTCAACATTTTCAAACTCATGGGGGGGTGGGGGGGTGGTTTCGTTGTAATCGAGTTTCCCTGGGGCGTTTGGGTTTGCGGTGTCACCGTCACCTTGCCGCCTTTAAGGAGGGTTGGCATATATTTCAGGGAGGTGGAAGCCCTGTGAGGGATCTGATACCTGTGCCTGGTCCTCAGAGGAGCAGCGGACAGCCCCCCTCGCCCAGAGACTCCCATACTAAAAGGTACCTGTGACCAAAAGCCATTCCACATATTTTGGAGAGTCAACAGGAGGTGAGCTCTGAAAGTCCTTGAGAGGCAGATGATGGGCTGTGGGGTTGGGTTGGAGCGGGAGAGCCCCTGGCTCCTGAGGTGACAAAGTCAGGCCCAGCTATCGCTGGGAGGGTTTTTCCCTCCTGCAGCTGGAGTTTCTCTCACCTAGCCGCCCCTAAGCTGGTACAGCCTGCCTTGTGGGCACGCAGGAGCAAACTCGAATGCTTACGAGAGTGCAAACCTGCCTTCGTCCTGTAGATCACTTAAAATGCCGTGGGCATGGTGTCCTGGGGATGATGGAGGGGAGCAGTGCAAAGCGGGAGAGGACAATAAACTGAGGAGAGGGAAGCGGTTGTTTGTGATTGCCTAAGCGTGTCTGAATTAACAGCACCAAATCCTCATCATCCTAAGGAAGATCTAATCGCCTCCAGATGGACCGGTGGTTGGTCCATCGGACAGCTTCAGACCGTGTCCGTGATGGGGAACATTTGGTCTCCAACCAACCAAACTGAAGTTGGACTGAAATAGAAACTCTCACGTAGATACAGGGGCCTTACGCCAGCTGCCTTGTTTTGCTTGTTCGCTTGCATTGAGCTGAATTACCTGCCTATTTAGACATAGCCTGCGTGCGCGCTTATGTGTAGGTGGTAGAAGATCTGCGTAGTAGGTCACTTTCTTTCAAGCAAGTCTCGTGGCTTTTGAAGACAAGGCTGGATATATTTCAGAGCATTAATTCAATATTAAATCTGTCTTCCTCAGATTGTATTTGGTTTTAGATAACTGTATTGCCAGTAACTAATTTCTTCCTGATAGGACTAGATTTTATTGGGAGTGAGGTCATTCCTCCTGGTCATGGGTCTGAGAACAACTTGTAGCTGAAATTATGGAAGAATATTGTTTACAGGTCTGCATTTTTACAGATTTTCTCAGTCAAGCATCCCTATTTTGTTTCAGTTTATTTTTTTTAGGGGAAAGAAACCTTTAGTGCTGTTCTTGAGCCAGAGAAAAGTAAAAGGGAAGCCCCAAAGCCACTTGTAAATATATGATTTTAAGTTGCCATTTGAAATTTCAGGTGAGCTGATGTTTGAGCACTACCTCCTCTCATTTGTGGCAAAAACAAGCCACCACAAAATTAAAGCTTCCTGAATCAAAACATGTGAACGCTTAGCATGTGGCTCACAGTGCTAACTATAAAGCATACATAGTGATTAATTACTTTGTCACAAAATTATCTTCAGTCCTGGAAATACTGAGACACCTGGGTAGTTTAATGGAGTATAAGAGAAGCCTATCTGTGTGGGAGTTTGTTATGTGTTCATAAGGTAGTTGATACTTCTTAACTCCAGTAGATAATGAATCAGGCCCCTTACATCTGTAATTAATTTCCACCCGAGTGGTCACTTGAGAGCTCTGGTTGAGTTTTTATCTTCCTGCTGCCCAAAGCAATACTACAGTTTTATTTTAAGAGTAGGTTACATTTTATTTCATAACGTGTCCTGGGTAAATGTTAACGTAACTGATGCTCTCTTGAGTCCCGTATATTAAAATCATTCAAATTACTTAATAAACTATTAGGCTGTGTTTTAGGTTTGTCTGTCTGCTTCCCGTTCATGTCTTTTGTTTATGGGATGAATGTAGTTCTTGTGTGCTTCTCTTTCAGCCCAGGTCATATTTGCTCCTCGAATTCGTTACAGAAACAAAATTGTGTTTGGAACCAAAGAACAAGGATGGTTTCTCACATCTTGAAGTCAGTAGTTTGCTCAGCTGGTGAGCTGAGGAAATAGGTCATTTTAGCTGTCTTGGGCAAAAAGCAGTGATTAGTAATAATTTCCTTTCTAGCATATTTTCTGTTACACTACATTTCTTACTCATATACCAAACACTGTCTGTTTGTTTAATGGAATAAAAAAGACACAGAGAGGACAGCAGGAAATAATTAGCGATAATCTCTCTGCTTTTGATAGAAAAATGATCTGCTCCGGGAATATCTCAAATGGAGGCATCTCACTGGAGAAGTCTACGAATCAAGTACTGTGCTGTAATGCGTTACAATATAAATGATGGAGCGTATCGGAAAACTCCCTTATGCCGGGTAACGAAACGTATCTATAATTGCTGCTTAAGCAACAGGGTCAAAGTCTGAAGGTGTCCCCAGTAGCAGGTTGTATCAGAGCAGTGCACATTAGCTTTACTCATGCAGTCAGAAATCCAACATGCAGATAAGCACATGAGCTCTAACAGGTGTTAGAGTCCCAGTCCTTTCCTGAACTTAAAGGAGGCCCCTCACCACAACTACGCGATGTGAATCTTGAGAGGATCCTGCTGTGGTATTGCCTTGCTTCTGAAATATGCCTCTATTTCCTTGTTGAAGCTACTGCTAGTTACCTACTAGACAGAATGGGTCCTGGGTTTGGTTTTTTTTCAGTCACTGTGCTTGGTCTTTCCATCCCCAGTTGGCTATTTAGCTGTCACCCCTGCCTTTTGGAGCTGCTGGCTCTCTTCCAAACCTTATCTTCTACCGAGAATTTCTTTTTTTTTTCTTACAGTCTAGCGAATATAAGTATAAGGAATTCAAACTAGTGGATAACAAAATTTGTGAGCCAGTTGTTCCATAAGAGGACAGGTGGACTGGGTTTCCAAGCCTGCAGGTCAGCCAGTAATTCTGGTCTCTGAATGGCCTTGGGCTGGGAGAGAGCAAATGACAGCTCTCTTTTCCTGTCTGTTATCTGACAAAGTGGAAGAACATCTTCACAGTCATATTCTGCTTCTATCTTTATTCCTCCCCCTGCAACAGCTGCCTCTTGCAGACATAGCTTTTAAGTTGGAACTGAGTCTGATGTGCATTTCCAGCTCTTCATACAACAATAATTAAAACAATAAGATTGTAATTTGAAAATGTTGTCAACTATGACTGAATGTTACTGCAGGAATGCTCAGAATGTGGGTCTTGTGCACTTAGTGGAAAAATACTCATCCCTATTTAGCATTGAGGAATAAAATGCAGAAATATCTACCCACTAGTTTTTTTAGGGGGCTGGCCAGACACAAAGCTCAGTTTTCAGGAATCTTTGTGACCCAGCTGAGGTCCCCTTCTTCCCTTGGGACCCCAGTTCTTCAGAAAGCCTGCTCCTAGGGAAAAATGTGCATTCTGCCTCTTCTTTTCGTGCAGGGCAAAGGAGAGCTGTACGCACAGTGTTTTCTCTTCCTAGGTGTAAACTAAGCCTATGTCACTGCAATCACTGTGAGTTGTGCAGAAAGCCTTCATCTCAAAGGGTTGGTGGAACTCTCCTTGTCTTGCCCCTCACACATCAGCCTTAGGATCAAGGGGCACTATGTTCTTGGGCTGCATGCCTGGCCATGACTTCTAGGCTATCGCAGTTCATAACTGGAAAGACTACTGAAATGCTGCAGAAGAAGTCTGTATGTATAGTGTTTTATTCTGTGAATGGGTAGAGCTGAATTGAAAGATCAGAAAACAGCCAAGGGAATCAGGGTTGTCAGTCAGACACGTGTCCGGCTAATCCAATTCCAATTTAGCCGCAGCTCTGTGTCAAGAATAAAAATGGTCTTTACAATCAACCTATGTCCCCTTCCCTAAAACCAGTCTGCTCCGGCCACAGCTGGCTTGTCAAGTTAGATGATAAGGACGGTGCCCCTGCGGTAAGCCCATGTCTGTCTTTTTTGGCTGGCACAAGTGCACTGCCAGCTTCGGGCAAAACTGTTTCCCAGCTGATGAAGCAGGAGAAGCTTCCTATTAATGCTTAATAGACCAAGATAAAAAGAATGTCGGGTTTCAGTGGCACAAGGAGGCTTGGGTCACTCGGAAGTGCCTGACTCATTTTTCAGGTGAGAATCAAAGTGCTGTCTCTGGTCACCTGCAGCAGGGGAGCAGTCCAGAACATTTCTTCTGTCACAAGGCATCCAGTGGTGTTGGCTCTTCACCCCACGTCTTCACGACGCTGTCTGCTCCACCACTCACTCAAGCTCATGGCCTGGGGTAATCTCAGCTGTATGCGTGATTTGTGGTCCTGGACTTAATAGCCTTAGTTGTCTTTTGAGCTTGTGTTCCCAGTCCAAAACTGGATCTTCTTCTGAGGTGACCTGGGGCACGCGACTCCGCAGCAGCTCCGAAATGAGGGAGCTGGTGGGAGCAGCTGGTCTCAAGCTGCCAGCTGCCGGTGGGGTCTGTAGTGATGCCCAACTGCGGGTCTACGCCCCGAGGCGACGCTGTGCCATTTCGTAGCAGGTTAATCCCAACGGCTCCTTCCTCAGCGTTGGAGTTGCATAAATGTGCATACTGCGTTGCAGGTGGCTACCTGGATGGGGCTCTGCCCGTGTTAAGGATTTCTCTCTTTCAAGTGCTTGTAGTGTGGTACCTGCGATCCTGAGGGACTTGTGTGCTTATGAACCTTATATGCTACAGAGCGGGTTGCGTTGTCCTCACATCAGGCCGGAGGTGCCAGCATTGTTTCATGATCAGAGGGAGAAAAGCTTTCCCATCATCAAAGCAAATATACACAAATGTTGCATTTCCTCAGCGTGGGAGAAATTAAGTCTTTAAACGTGGGGGGGGTTGTGTTGTGTGTAGGGTTTTATCCCCCTAATTTCTAAATTACAGTTTATTTAATGATTGTAACATATGCATTCAAACATCTTGAAAGAAATGCAAGTAATAGTTTAAAATATTTTCCAGAACTTATTTCTAGTTAACAAATTAGAATGTATTTAAATGGTTAATAAGCTTTGATTTGCCTGGAATTCAGAATCCATTTTTTTATGTACTTTTGGCATCTTTGCTCCAAGCATTAGGACGTACTAGGACTCTCTGCAGCCTCCTTGCTTCTCACTAAAACAGCCACATGTAATATCACTTGCTGTGCTATGTATGAAATGTAAGAAGCACACAACCTTACCAATAATGTAAGTTTGCAAAGGTCAATCTTTATGGCTTTGTGTATCATTAAAACAGTAATCAATATTGGACTTCAGCTGTCTGCGGAGATTATCGGTGTAGGATGGAACACCATTTAACTAAAACTTGTGGTGGTGAATTTGTGTTCCAAACTCTCATATTCTATGTCCTTTTATAATATTGAGCTCAGTAATTAGATTAATTGTTGGGAATATGTTTAAATGTTTCAGAAATATGCATTTATAAGCTTGCGATACTTCACCCTCTCCAGTTTTCTTTAGACGGGGTTCTGTCTATCCTAAACACGTGCCTTGCCAAATGAGGCTGCTGTGTTATTGCAGCAATCATAACGGTAGCCTCTGTACAGCACCTATAGTAAAGTAATGAGTAATCTAACGTTTTTGTGAAAGGATAGCAATATGCAAATGCATAAGCATTATTTATTAGGGCTTGTATGACTGAAAATGTTACAGTATGTGCATGCCTAAAGCCAGTATTCCCGGAGTGCTCTAGAACTTAAAAGCAGTAGTAAGTCTTATCTTTAAAAGGTACAGAACTGCTCTTTGATGTCTTAAGACACTGCTACTGTCTAGCCATCTAACAATAATAGTTGATAAAATTTGCTTATTTTAGAGAAATGAGATTTTGTTCCTAACTTCCTTTCACCCACTGGGAGCTTTTAAGAAATATTTGCTTTTTGGAATGAGCATTCTGTACTTTTATGATTAGGATGTTATTCAAGAGGATACAAGGAAACGTTAAGATGCCAGGGCAGCCAATTTATGAAATGATACAAAACACTTTTCCACACTTTCATTGCCCTTGCTTCCTGCCAGACCCAAAGTGCCTTAGAAATCTGCATTGTCCTCATGATACATCCTGCAATACCAGAAGTACCAAGGGCCAGACGTGCCCCTATTTTTACAGGTGGGCAAAACAGAGGGAAAGGAATGGCTTGTGTGGGTTAGGCAGGGGCACATGTATCCCAGACCTGTAAATGACCCTTTTCCACCTTCTGATTTATTCAAGTTTTTCTGCTGAAGCTAAATGAAGAAAAAAAGGAAAAGAACTGGTTCACAGACAGGGAGTCTAATCTGTCCAGTTAATTTGTAAATATTTAGAGAACACCCAGAACTTTAAAGCCAAGTATAGTCTGTTATTTGTGTGTGGATAACGTCCTTATCCAAGGTCTCAGACATCTATTGTTCTTTTATAGGCAAAGTCGTATCATTGTCTTCTCTTACAAAGAACTAAAAGAAGAAAAAAAGAACCAGCTTCATCTGAAAGTTGAAAATACTTTTTCCAAGGTTTGGATATTTTGGATTCTTAAAAAAAAAAAGCAGCCTGTGTAATTGATAGAAGAATGTAAGCTGTTCTCACAACCTAATTAGTATCTTACATGACTTTTCAAAATGCTTACCCCTGAAAAATGGATTGGCCTTTGATCATCTCTCTGTCCCTGCAAGATGTTCATCTCTTGTAATAAGGGAAGGGTAGATACTGGATAACTGAAGGAGTCTGTTCAATTTTCACTCCCTGGGTAGAGAGACAAAGTCAATATTGGCCCATTGAAATGAAGGCAGTTAGTGGACTGATGAAAAACAAACGGTAAAAATCTAAAAGCAATTCAACTTCAGCAGTACAAAAATTTCTCTTTCTATACTATTTATAACTACCCAGAAAGGCAGAATGGTCAGGTCCTCTGAAAAACGAAGTAGTGATGATGGAAAGATGAAAGAGAATTCAATTTGCATGACCCTTTAATATTGGAATTGCCTAGTAGCCGATAAATTTCAGCAGAAGATATCTGTGATAAATTTCGTTATTTTGATCAAATGCATTCTAACATACACAGATGAGTTTGAGATTTAAAAAAATCTCAAGTACTTTCTTGCACTTACATTCAAATCTGGTATGAGAGCACCTGTAAACCTGTTAAAGGAGTGTAGAAATCTTTTATTTCATGAAGGATGCTGAATGACACAACTATTGGCATTTTTCCTTCTCCCAGAATTTTTGCTGTCATTTTTTTCTCTAGTTTCAAAACAGTATTATGAAGGGACAGAAGAGACTAGGCACAGTAATGGCTGTCATTTGCATGTGGACATGAAATATCTTAGGTGCGATTCTCTCAAAATCCTCCCACTTTTGCTTCTGGAGATTTCATTAACAGGATTCACATTCTTCCTAGGACATGGAAAACTAAAACTTTGAGCTAGTTTATCAAACTTTTCAATTGTTTGCTTATTTTTCAGGTGCAATGCAATCTGTTGGTTAACCACCTCATAATCCAGATTTATACTTACTGTCTAAACCAGGTGTGTTTGTATCTGGATATAGTCAAATAATTGTTTCTTGCATGCGGGTGGAATGAAACTTTTATTAGCTGAACCACGTGCTAAGATAAGCCTAAAAAAAGAACACAATGGCATAGTCTTTTCTGCCTATGGGAATTCAGATTAACATGTTATTATCTTAAATTGCAAGAAAGATCTGTCCTATCCAATGGAATAAAACAGAACTGATCTACTCAGTTACTACTGAAAGTAAAAATTGTGTGCTGAATGGATTCCTTACTAAAACTGTCTAACAAGCGTGTTGTCTCGGTTGGTGATGAACCACAGGGAATTTGGTGTAGAGAAGCTCCAGACCCACCAATGTATTGAGCAGCTGATCACCACATTTTCCTTTCCATTCTAGAAAAAGAGCCTCCCAGCAATAAGTAAGTACTTTGAGAAGAACTGCATTAGACCTGGGCCAGTCTCGAACAAAGACTGATTTGATGAATAAAATCCCATAGCAGTAATCAATCTCCCTCACATCCAAAACACATCACAGTCGCTGTTTAAAGTACCACAATATGACAGAAACTCTGTGAATCAGAGCTCCTTCAACCAGAATTAATAAGTTTGAGCTGCCAAGGCCTGGTCTAGAAGAGGGTGCTTCAAGTTGCCCTAGCCCTGTAGGTATAAGGGAGGAAGAAGGAGGGGGAGACCTGTTGTCCCATTTTGGTCATGCCCTGCCCTTTCTGACGTCTCAGCATCTTTTAGCAGACTGGACAGGGCTTTCACCTGTGAAAGCGAAGCACCGATTTTTCTCCATCTTCCATCCAGCAGCCACACTATGGATTGGTGGGCAAAGCGGGTAAAAGGAGGTGATAGAGAAACCACATGTGTCCAGGTGAGCTTGGTGTGTTCGGGAAGCCCTTGTTGTTATGGAAGGAGATTGGGGCTGGCCCTCTCTTGCGGCTTGGCAGCTGGATCAAGCTGGCTGGATGCATCCCACCCTGCGACACCAGAGAGCTGCACAGAGAGCAAGCGCCCTGCTCTGGGTGCGGGGGAATGGGGATCTGCTGGAAGCGGCGGGGGGAGAGCACGAAGGAGTCAAAGCGAGCCTCGCACTTAGGGCTGGGCTTGTTGGGTCAGCGGCAATGACAGCAGAGGGCTAACCTCAGCTTCTGCTTGTGCGGGTGGAGCTCAGTGGTGAAAGCAGCCCGTGGTGTGCTTTGGTGCTTCTGCTTTAGGAGGTATTGGTCTAATGGGCTGTGAATTTACAGCATGACACCAGGGTAAATCTTTGATTTTCCCCAAAGGCTCTGTCCTTTACTGGATGCAATGCCATTGCCTCTCAGGGTCTGGGAGGTGAACCTGAGTAGCTGATGAAGCTTAAGGCCTGAAACCTGGCAGGGCAGGGGAGCAGCAGCATCTCACAGGGATGTAGGGGAAGACAGTCATTTGTGGGCATCTGTCCAAGAGCACGTGAAAGCATCTGCAGTGGGTCGGGCTTGCTTTGGTGGTGGGTACTGGCTTGGGACTTTGCTGTTTAAGGTCAGCCCTGCTGAGAATAGATGTAAATTTGCTGAAGGAAGGTTTGGTGCTTGCTGTAGTCTGCGGTTTGAAATAGTAGAGTTTTGTTGGTCATGGGAAGGCTTTTTCCCTTGTTTGTTAAAGGACAGGAAAAGACCCCATGTAAAAGGTTACCTGTTTTGAAATACAGATTCTGTGAGGATGATAGCTGCCCTCAGTCTCTTGATGAAAGAGCTGTAAGGCACTGCAGCGGTTGCTGTAACAAACAGCCAGCAGTGAATGCAGTTAGCAAGGACGGCTGTTGATCAGTACAGGTAGCAGACATCCCCGGCACCACGGTTTAGTGCCTGAATTGTACGGAGGCCTCTCTTCCCAGATGGATTAGAAAGTACAATCCTCAAAACCAAATATCCATCAAAGGCAACAGATTTATCTCCCCTTCACATGAGATCTACTGAGTCCAGTCTCCCTCAGCATGGTCCCACCAGAAGTGGGAATACCTTTCTAGCTACTCACCATGGATGGTGGCAGATTAGGTCAGGACTTTTGCCAATGTACTCTGAAGGATGTCAGTCTCATCTGCTGTTATTTTTTCAGGTTTTTCCAAATTTGTGTTTTCCCAATAAGGTCTGGTTTTCTTGCAAGCAGGAAGCTATTTGTCATTTTTGAATGCCCAGACAATAGAATTTGGTTTATCAGATGCTCTTACAACCCCCAAATGCCTAACTGCTGATCCTGGGAGAACTCAGAAGATTTTCCGAAACTTTTTATCCTCTGGCAAAAATTAGTCGAAGGCAGTCAGATGGCTTAAAGAGTGTCAGGCAAGGACAAATGGATGAACTGGCAAACAGCAGAGTGGCAGATTGCCTCATGCGCTTAGGAAACACTTGTTCATGCTAAATATGACCTGGAACAACTGTGCCTTGAGCCTGAAAGTTTTATTGGTCAATAAAATGAAAAAAAAAAAAAAAGTGTCCATTTTTTTTCATTTTTATCAGGTATTTTATGTATACTTGCTAACTTATGCAAAAGCCATTGGAAAATTTAAGTTAGGGTTTTATAAAGGTGTAATGGATCCCTATGACCTATTAGTGCAGATAAAAGGCATGTAGGAAAAAACCCACAAACATTGTTTCTCTGACATGAAGCCCTGGGAATACAAAGTTAGAATCAGTGCTATTTGCCTAAAGATTAATCTCCCTGTTAAGTTTAAGCATTCTATAATTCACAGCATGCCAGCTGCTCAAACAATTTCTTTTAACTCGGGGCTTTGGTAGTGGAAGATGTTACAAATACCATGAGATAATTTGCCAGTCCCAGGTTCCTGCCATGTGATCTTCAAGCTCTGGGTTGAGCTCCTGGGAGTTCAAATATCCTTTGGGCAAAGTGATGAGGTTCTGCTAGGTGCGCTGAGCTGAAACTGCATGAATAAAGCAGTCTTTAATGTTGTGGAGTGCTGTGTTTATATATTTTGACAAATTTAGTTAAATCTTAATTATTTATATAGCTCCAGAATGTAAAGTGATTTGGTTTTACAAAAATAATTGCTTTTGTAGCGTGAGAGTGAACACATCATTGTGCTGCTAGGAAGTCTGTGACAAATTAAGACCTGTCACCAACAAGCCAGCAATTGCTGCTTATTTCCGCTGGGGGGTATCTTAGTTTTTCTAAGTTTTCGCATAGAAAAATCACTCTTTTTATCTTATTTTCTCATGCATTTTTACAATGCATGCGACATTTTAATTACTCAGTAGTTACCATGCTACAGTCACTTCTGTGTGTGTGAATTAGCATGTGTGGAGGACAGCAATGCAGTGGTGTGGGATTCCTCTGTCACCGTGTGTTAGTGTCCCGCTGCTGGTGGGCTCTGTGGCATCAGCAGGAGACAAGCTGGGCAGAGCGAGTGTTTCTTCTGGTGCTGTTTGCATAGAATTTTTAGGCTTTGAGCATTTCTCCTGGGCATGAAAATAAGGACTAAACTGGGCAAGGGGTGTTCTGCACTCTGAAACAGCAGCAGTTCCTTGCTATGTTTGGTAACTCAAGTGCGACAGAAAAATCCCTCGGGTAGCTTTGTGCTGAGCTTTTAGGTTGATGAGAAGCAGTTATGTGCAATGTTAAATTTGGGGCCGAACGCTTGCTCATAGTGGTCAGATGTCCAGAGTCTGCTTTCGCGTTCTGGCTGATGGTATGGTTCGGTGGAGACTAGTTTAGCTTTTCTGAGGAAAATACATAATTATGAAGCTTTGGTATGTGTGTGTATATAGGTAATTCTCAGACAGACTTGCTGCTTGATTGTGGAATTTGCCTTTTGAGGACAGATCAATTATTAAACTTTTAAAATTATTCATCCTGAACTGTTTATGTACAGAACACATTATCACTGGGCTCATTGGAGATACAGGTGTACAAGTGCTCTGAAGAGACAGAGTTAAGATGTATTTTCTGAGGTTTTGCTTCTTACAGCCCCCCTTACCACCCTAACTAAATCATTATTCATAAATGGATCTTTATTTTGTCATTCTATCAAGTAGTATTTGTGTAAAAAATTTAACATGTATTTAAGATTTCCTTTTCAAAAGCAAATCAATTGAAGCTGATAACCAGTCCTCCATCAACTGACTGTAAATTCTTGGTTTTATTTTGAGTACCGAAGTGTTTACTAACGTGTACCAAACCACTCCAGCTGAAGAGATTCCCACTTCTTCCAGATGTGGATGCAGAACTGGTTAGGTCATTCAGGGATGCCCAATTTCATGGAATAGTCTTTATTAATGTTCCATGTGAAACTTGACTAAGCTTTTTTGTATGTTTTTCTACAGGTCTGACAGTTCTAGTCCTATCACAATTAATTGAATAAATCTTGATATTTCTTCCTAACATTTCATTATCCCTCATGCACATCTAGACATCCCTGGAATGCAGGAGGAAACAAACAAAACCCAGATTATTTGATTTTTATTATTACATATTTATTGAATTGAATCTCTGCTGGTACTTCCGGTGTTTAAGCAATAGTACAGATTAACTGTGGTTTCTTTTCAATTGTGAAATGACAGAATACAGATGAAGATATTTACATGTTTTCCCCTGAGGGATGCTTTTGCTTTATTAAGGTTTGATTCTGCTGTGATCAGCAGTTACCTTGATTGTGTCAGTGTTTTACAGCATAACCAGGTACAAACTATTTTTAAATTAACTTCTCTTTTCATTATTAAATTTGTATCACATCTAGGACAAACTTCTTTTGTTGAAGGATAAATATGTTTGTAATTCAGTTTGCTCATGTAGCATATGGGAAATTCTGTGATAGCTGTTCTCCCACTTCACTTGGT
Organism: Pandion haliaetus; assembly: GCA_013401275.1. Lineage (NCBI taxonomy): Eukaryota > Metazoa > Chordata > Aves > Accipitriformes > Pandionidae > Pandion > Pandion haliaetus. Next base: position 182,590 of record VYZV01004305.1, on the reverse strand, counting down.
AGTAATCTTCCAATTTTGGTTGCAACCCCAGCTATGACTGGAGGCTAGACTTCTTGTGGCTGTCTGGACCGAAGGTGGTAAACTTTCCAGGATATGGGTGAACACAAGAGGTGTGGTTCTTCTAGTCCATGAAATTGCTCATTCAACCAAGAAAACACCATGGGTGTTTAAAACTGCCATGAGGACATTTGACCTGGAGTTGTCCTTCAAGTCCTGAAGCTCTTGCTAATTTTTCTTCCATCTAGCTGTTGCTGGCACAGTGTCGGAAACACTGCATTTTTCAGCCACTCTTGCAGTAAAGCAGGTAATACTTTTTGTTTAAAGGTAGTGGAGTCCTGTGGGTAGGACGCAGAGGTGCTCCCCCAAGGCGGGGTCCTCTCTAGTTTCTGAGAATGGAGGTCCTTCTTCATGGTCATGAAAGTGGCCCCTAAAACTGCTGAGTTAGCAGAAACTTGGTCCGAGCGAGGTCTGTAACCGTTTTGTACTGTACAAAGTGGGTCCATCAGTTCAGTTACCTGCTGTTTCTCAGGGCAAGCCTGTCATGCTTCCAGAGCAAACAGGTACGGGATTTGGGGAAGGATATGCAATACCCATCTCAGGTTTAAGGCAGATATGTGCAATGCAACCTCAGATACACAGCAAAGGGACTGAAACAGCTAGATTCGGGGGGTAAGTAGATGAGTGCAGCTGTGTACTTCGCTGCCAGTTTTATTTCAGCCTGAGGTCCGTCCTGCACACAGGGAGCTTCAGCTGGTCAGACATAATGTTCCTCTGCTGGCTGCAGTTCATGCAGCAGCTGTTTAGGTTTCTTATGTGACCTGTGAGGATATTAGGTGGCCTGAGAACTTCTTCAGGGGGGGCACCTGGGAAGCCCCCCCCTCAGTCGCCCACTGTGCACATTGGCACCTGGTTGTAGTTTGGCAGATCCCTTGTTACAGCGTGGCGTCCACCGAGAGTAATTTATTTATTTCACATCTCAGAATACGTGGAAATACTAATTTTTTCTGGGTGCAGGATGAAATGTAATGTGTTCATTAGTGATGGACAGCCTGCAGCTCTGCTGGCCCAACGCTCCAGGAGGGGCCTCGGCACAGGACTCTCCCCTTGACATCAAAGGTAAATAATCTGACATTCACTAGTTATTGGACATGCTCTGTGAATATAATTAATTGAATAGAGACTTAAATGTGATGCTCATTTTTATTCTTTTGCAGATTGCTGTTAATCCATCCTGTTTACACTTCCACACTCTAAGCAGAAACAGCTTTTATTAATCAATATACCAATTTGCTGTTTTACCTCGGAAGGAAGCAAGGATTTGCTGCCTGGATGGTTTATGCATAGGGATACCACCTCTGGGATCCCATGAGCCTGCATCGGAAGGCATCTGGGAGCTAGAGAAGCCTTGCAGTTAAACAGATTAACAGTGATTTCTTTTCTTTAGTCTGGCAGCAGGTGTCTGTAACTGACTCTGTGCTTTGCAAAATGATACTTCATTGAATAAATGCACTGTCAAAGTTAATTAGTTAGTTACATTTTATTTTGCAATTCACCTCCATGATGACATCCTGCCAGCAGTGGAAAGTGCTCAAAAAAAAGATTGTTTGTGCTCTAGCTGGTGGATTTTATGAACGCATGAGAATGAACTTGTGGAAAAGGAATATGAAGGCTTTATGTTTGATTTTGCTTTATTGGTTGGTGCTGACAATATAAATGGTATTTAAAGCTTTTGGAGATTTTGATCAAGCTGGCAAGTTTCAGGAGTCTTATCAGCAGTCTTCACTTAATAATGTCTCCTGCTCTTGTAGTGAAGCCATGAACGCATGGAAACCTCTGAACTGTGATTGAACTGTGATCGTCACAAGAGTGACTGTCGTGGTTTAACCCCAGCCAGCAACTAAGCACCACACAGCTGCTCACTCACTTCCCCCCCGACCCAGTGGGATGGGGGGGAAAATCGGGGAAAAGAAGTAAAACTCGTGGGTTGAGGTAAGAAGTGTTTAATAGAACAGAAAAGAAGAAACTAATAATGATAATGACAACACTAATGAAATGACAACAGTAATAATAAAAGGATGGGAATATACAAGTGATGCACAGTGCAGTTGCTCACTATCTGCCAACTGATGCCTAGTTAGTCCCCGAGCAGCGATCCCCCACCCCTCCACTCCCCCCAGTTTATATACGTCACATGGTATGGAATACCCCGTTGGCCACTTTGGGTCAGCTGCCCTGGCTGTGTCCCCTCCCAGCTTCTTGTGCCCCTCCAGCCTTCTTGCTGGCTGGGTATCAGAAGCCAAAACCCCTTGACTTTAGACTAAACACTACTTAGCAACAACTGAAAACATCAGTGTGTTATCAGCATTCTTCTCATACCTAGCTCGAAACCATAGCACTGTACCAGCGACTAGGAAGACTATTAGCTCTATCCCAACTGAAACCAGGACAGTGACCATCGTTTCACATGTCACTTTTGATGGTACAGAGGAAAACTGTTCTTCAGAACAGTCACTGAAGCATGTCAGAGCGCTTATATCTAATTCTATGAAATAATATATAAAATTTGGGCTGAAGCAACATCAGTGAATGAAGTTAAGGTGCTCATCCGTCTGCCAGATAAAATTTCTAACAAAACCAACATGGTGACCATTTATTTCATAACTGCCAAACTGCTTGGCAAGGGGCTCAAGACAAATACCTGCATATTCACAACGCTTTGAGCCATCTTTCTAGGGACCCCATCGGCTCAAGGAATGAGAGGGATAGATAGATAATGTCCGTAGGAAAATTCTCACCAATGAAGCAGGGGGATTTTTCACTTTCTGCCCCAGATACTGACTAAAGACTGCATTCACTGAAATACTCAACAACAGTGCAAGAGATGGCAAATGGCAGTAATTATAAAACCAATTGTAGCATTATAAGGATTACACTGTATGTTACTTATCTCTCAGCAAAATAATAAAAAAAAACATGTAGAAATGCCTTCTTTATAGATGGAGGATATAGTACAAACCTACCTGGACAGGATAATTGGTTCATTTTCTTTAGAAGTCTGAAAAATAGCTTACTCTAATAACCATCATCAGCTGAATTGTGGAAGGATTGTGTTGTGCTTTTATCTGCAGCTAAAATCAGATATGTTGTTTTACAGTTGTGAAATTGGGATTTTATTTATGCTGCCAACAAAGGCTCTTTGATACTGCAAGCCCGAGAGATTATTCCTTGACAAAACAGCATCATGTTGATGCAGGTAATGTCAAATGATAACAGATTTTTAGGGTGTCTTGTACGTTTCAGCTTCTTTCCTTTTATTCCAGTAGCAGGAAACACCTAGGCAGCTAAATGCCTTGCTAACATAATAGGAGCATTCATTGAAAGTTGGGTCCTTAGCCCACTCAGGATCTTTCAGATATTCCAGTCAGAAAACTTCAGCATTATCGAGGTGTTTTTTGAAACAGCACTGGTCCAGGAGGCATCTGTGCCAAAATATCTCATGTATCACTGGCACTCACATTTAAAAGCAAGTGGGAGGAGAATCTGTCCAGGACCTGGCTGTGGGGTCAGCGTGGTAGATCAGCTTCTGTCCTCCAAACTGAGAGGCCTGTGTTCAGAGGACAATTGTTCTACCCTTCTCCTCAGACAGTGGAAAAGGATAGGCAGTTCCAAGATATGGCTGAGAGGGGCTGAATCACCTTTTTGATGTTCATGCTTCACCCTGATGGTTATCTAGAGATAAGGGAGTCTAGCCATCTTAAGGATGCAGTCACACCTTTCTCTTTGTAGTGGGGCATTACACCTACATTCAAAATCTGGACTTTCTTTTGATTTCTATTCTTAATCAGCTAGTTGTTACTCTACCATGGGAGGAAAATTTCTTCGGGAGAGAGTCAGGAAGGCACTGCATACCTGCCAATTCCATGAGGGAAATAAACTGGGCTCTATAGTGAATCTCAGCAGCTTGTCGCTGCTTCTGGGAAGCATCCTCAGTCAAGCGGACAGCTTTCCACCGCTTTGTTTTTTAATGGGGTGGCCACATCCTCCCCATTTACCCCCCACCACCTTCGTCCCTTGCAAAACTGCTGTGACAGTGTAACCCACAATTACCAGGAGCAAAGACCCATCATTACATTTCCATCAGACTGTGCAAATACTAATTTTAAAACACAGGAAGTCCTTGCGTTGTTGCCTAACCACATTCTTTAGGAAGGAAACAGGCGGACAGGGGTTAAAATCTAGGTGACTGATGCTACTGTCTTGACAAGCTTGCTTTCTGTACCAGTAAATTTCAAAATGCAATATGACTGTGTCCTCCTTCCTCTCCCGAGACAGTGAGGTAACTGTCATGAAGATCAACATACAGTAAGAAATAATGGGGCTTTTCCAAAACAAGCTGCAAATTTTGTTTTGTAGTTTCAGTATTTAAAGAAAAATGCATTTATAGATCCTAGCAGGTCAATTTCTTTGGTTATGATTGCTATCTACACATGCCATTAATGTTCAGCACTGAAATACTGAGTCAGCAGGTTGCAGTTAAAGTGAATGCTTTCTCAGTGAAGTTGAGCATTTATTTCTCCACTAATCTTATTTTTTTTTTTACAGAAATCTTTCACAGATCTGTCACTCATCAATATATGGCTATAATTAGCTGCTTATTTAGTCAGAATTGATGGGTGGCTTCAACCAAGCTTCAAGAAGCTTCAACCTTGTGGCTAGGGACAGAATCTGGATTGATACGTGGCTATTTCAAGACACATATAATCGTAGAAATCTTATGGTAGATTAAACACGCAAGCACTAAACATGTGTGCTTCGCTTTCTGTCCCACAGTGGCTAGAAACAGGAATTCCCAAAGCCACTGACCTGCAGGTATTGGAGTATTTAAGCTGAAAAAGCAAAGCATGTCTTTTAAATTGATTGTTTTCTAACAGAGGAAGTGATATTTTTCTCGTTGGTATATTCAATAGGGTTTTTTTTTTAATTAAAAATAGTTAGGAATGCTATCCATCCTATCAAATCTGTGAGATACTCAGCTACTTCGTGCCTGTGGATGCATGCTCCATACCTAAGAGATCTATAACTTGCAATATTAATGAAAGGATAATTGTATAAAGTGACTAACCAGGGGACCAGGTGGAACGGAGTAGTCTTTCCTGAGCTTGGCATCTGAGAAGGTTTTTTTCCCCCCTTTTTATTTATAATCGTGGGTCTAAATTTACTATTGGCCTAAGCATATATGTTCTCTGAAAATCAGTGAAAGAGATTTTTTTGTGTTTTTTCAGTGATGAATTTTCTCCAAGACTAAAAGCCAGCCAGGAAAGCAATCCAGACCAGAACAATAGAGTGGCTGGAGCAGCTGGTAGACCTCTGTGATCAGTAGGTAAAATATTGTTTTTCTTTGGGGTGTAGGCATGGAAGAAGGGTAAACTACTTTGTTTTTCTGTTTTGATAAATTTTCGGGAAGACCTAGGCTCCTGGAACTTCTTTTCTCACAGTCACTTTTTGGGATTTACGGTAAATTTAGCAATCAGGAAGTGGAGTCATCCTTCCTGACTTATGATGAAGTGCAAATATCAGCTCTTTATTCTCCTGAAGGTCATATGACTTGAGAATTGCTATGAATGTTGGCTTCTCACACCAAAAAGAATAAACAGAGTGTTTTCAACTGAAAGGCCACTAGGTTCACAAGACACTTAAGCTCAATACAGAGTAAAAACTGTTGCAGTCCTGTCTCTTTGCACAACTGTATGCTTCACATGGTCTCTTAATACTTTGAACGCAAATAGATTTTATCAGCTGTGAGTAGCATGACGATATTTGTTTTTCTTTTATTAGTATAGGCAATATAATGATTTAGTGCTTTTAGTTATCTTCTGGTTAAGTTTTTACGTTCAAATTTGCTAACTTGAAGAAAATGGATGAAGCCTGATAAAATTATTTGGTATCCATGCAGGGTATGAGAGAGTCATAGTCAGTACTGGTACACCAGTATGAAACGGCCATCAAGAAGTCTTCATATATGACAGGACTTCAGTAGTCCCCAATGTTTGGAATAAGAAATAAGGGCAGTATATCTGGTAAGATCTGCTAGATAAATGTTGAGTTCTTAATGTTTACTAGCATACAATCTACTTAAGCTCAAAACCTGTGACCTCTTTGACAACCAGACCTCTTCTAGGAGGATCAAATATACAGCTCTCTTTAGTAGAGGCTGCAAAGTTCAGTCGTGACTTGATCCGTGTGTAAATGTCTGGCAATTGCTACTATTCAAGGAAAATTGTATGGTACACATTTACTCTCAAGACAATCCATCAAGAGGCCTGCGTAAGTCAAGGAGTGTATGTTCATGTCAAATATTTCACCCATAATTCATATTTTTTCATCTTGAAGCTTGCTTAAGAGTAGCACAAAGTGGAAATGTGTGGGTGTGTAGAGGAGGGGAAGGCTTTCCTAGCTGAGACCCACACGTCTGGAATTCTCTCATCAACTGGCCAAGTCAACATCCTGTGTGGGATCCTTCACAGAAAAACTCAAGATCTCTTCCTTTTCTTTTTGTCATGTTTTCCTTACAATTGTTGTTTTGTGTGGTTTTGATGTAAGGGGAAAAAGGGGACAGTGTTTTGTGTTCAGTGTCTCTCAGGTGCCACTCTGAGGTCCCCTAACATAATTATTTTTACGTTATGCAGTTCGATTAGTTGCTGATGAGATTCTAGCCAGTAGTTATTGAGGAAAGAGGAGTCTGCAAAGAAAGGTTGCTGTTAACTATTTGAAGGAAACTACAACAGTCTGAACCTTCACTAAGTTTTGAATGGACATCTCAGTAATCTCTCTTGCATTGTGGTCCCCTAAGGACATCTGGAGAGTGTCAGTCAGCCACATGATATCCTCCATTTCTGCTGACATAAACCTGAAGTACAGTTGCTGAAGTCACTGCATGTTTGTGCAGTCTGTGCTGTTCAGATTTTGGTTCTAAACCCTGTCTTCCATGTATATTTGCTTTGAAGAGGAATGCAATGAGAAGAAAACCTTACTCTTCCAATGTCAGTCTGTTGTGCAAATGATATTAAGACCTGGGGTTCAACTACTGACCTGGGGTTGGCTAGGTTGTTTTTCCTCTTGTGATTAAGTGGCAAGGTGAGTTTGTATTGCCAGAAGCATAGCTGCAACACAGGGAATGGACTGAGACAGACTAAGAGTTTTGTTTTGCAGACAGGCGAGACTTATTTTTGGTGGCTTTGGCTTGGTCATGTTTCAGAAACCTCATTCCATAAGGGTTTTTCCTGCCTTCAAAACCTCAGTTGTTTTAACAATAACAAATTCTAAATGTCTCCATCTGTAAGAGAACTAACTTGATCAAATTGAAAGGCTTATGTTACCCAAGACGTAGGGAACAGTGCACTTGAGTGCTCTGCAAACATTGTCCAGAAACACTGCTCTTAGGCCCTGTGGAGATTTCTGGACAGCAGAGTACCTGCAGGTACAGAATTTCACAAAACAGCTGTCTTTCTTTACAAGTAATATAGAAGTAGGATTGATTCTAGGCTGGTTTCTAGGCTGCTCTTCTTGGTTTCCTTGCAGATGGATAGGTAGCTTAAATATAAACCTGCCATTTCACCTGGCACGACAGAAAGGCTGAGGAGTAGACTGTACCACCATTTATAGTTTGCTTCCAAAACTGGTCCACAATTAATGCTGTAGTTCTATAGTTTCTTTCTGTCATATTGTTATCTGGCTAGTCCCTATGAGAACCTGAATTATATAGTATAAGGTGACTTAAGCCCTCAACAGCTTATTTTCTCTTCTTTACAGTAGCCTGCAGCGAAACCATATTTGCTAACAGGGCAGGAAGAGGAGATGTTACAGACCGGCCACTGCTGACTTGAGGCACTTGACCGATATATCTGAATGAACAGAACCCTTCCAATGGCTTAGAAACAAAGGCCTTCAGGCTTAAAACCTGTCAGTCTGATATTCCTTTATAATGAAAAAGAATGAAAATTCTTTGATTTTGACTATGTTTGTTGTAGAAATGACAACTACAACAAAGTAGTTGGTAGGAAAGGAAGAGAGACTAGGTGTATTTCATATTAGAATAATAATTCTAAAACCACAACAAAAACTACTTAATTCCGGAGCTCTGTTTTCATTGTATTTTACTGTCTAATGAATCAGAAAGAAAATGTGTAATTTTATTGAAAATATAAAGTAAATCCAGATGTTTATATACAGTAATGTCACTAGAGTCTACAAGGAGCATGTTATCCTCTTAGATTTATTCCTCTGAACAGCACCAAACACCTCATGCTGAGTAAGACGGGGGCTTCCGTTCAAACAGCAGTGGTAAGACTGTGGGACTGGAGTCTCCTGTATGAAGGGAAAATTTTGAGACTAATACACATAAAGTCTGTGGAAACATAATACACTGGGCTCTTTGTGCTTTAGAAACATGCAAAGATTTATTATTGTTTTTACTTTGAGAATTTTGGTGTGTTGCATTTGCAACTGTACCAAAGAATTTATATTAACTCTATCTAGAAGTGTACCAAAATGTTGGCTAGGGAAGGTTATTTACTGTCTGGGAAAGTTTTTTCCTGTGATTCCACCTGGATGGGCTGTACGTTTGGCTTTTAACCCAATGATCGGGTTGTGGTAGCAACCTGAAAGTCCTCAAAGCTGGAGACATCTGACAAAAGGAAACTGATTCCTTACTTGAAGGGGAGACTGAAATAATTGAATCTGGAGCTTCACTACATAAAGTTCCCCCCCGATACCTTTTCTGGGCCAGAATTTCATCCCTTGGGAAGATATTCACCCAGAGCATGTTTGCAGTGACTGAGCTCTTTCCATGATGTACCTTGGCCATAGGCCTGATACTGAGGAGCGGCTCTCTGGTTAGTCTTATGGCATGCCGGTTCTGAAAAGGAGAAAATACTGGGTCCTGCTCCTTTGAGAGCCCCCATCTGGGGCAAGCACTGGCACAGAAAATTAAGGCAGCCTAGCATGAGTTTAAAACTGTTTGAAAATGCAGTGCTTTGTATTTAATCAGATTGAATCCCATGAACCTCCATTAAATGGAGGAATTTATCAGTAAGGGAAGCCTCATAGTCTTGAGCTTATGTGATGACAAAGTGAAAACATCCAGCATAATCTATTATTTGTGACTTTTGGTTCCTCTGACCCCTGTGATTTTTTGTGTGAAAGTGGATGGCAGTTAAACTGTTTGAAACATTACAGTAAGTGAAGTCATTGGGGTAGGAATAGAGGTGTGGGGACTGTTCAGACAGTCTTTTTCCATTTCTGTCTACAGTTCTAGTTTGGTTCCTCAACTGTGTGCATCGATGCAGTCTTTAATTACATCACCACATCCTATTTTTCATTCTGAGGTGAGATTGAGGATCAGCCCTCCCAAGACTCCTATGATCCCAAAGTGGTTAAATACTGTTGTGTCTGAGGCAGTAATGAAAACTGCATGTCTTTATCCTGTATTATTGATAGAATCACGTATTTTCTTCATATACATTGATACGTAATGTCCACAGTAAAACACTTTTCACACAGGAAAATGCCAGTAAGTCACCAAAAAAAACCCCCAAATCCCTCATTGAGACAAAGAGTTCTTCAATAGCCAGACAAATTATGGGATATGTCCCTGTAAGGTATCTAAGCATGTTGGCAGACTTTGCAATCTCCCCTCCTCACGCTCCCGTGGGGCCTGAGTGAGGAGCTGGCACAGTGGGGTGAAGGGAGACAGCGATGTCTCCCAGTGGTCATTAGCAGATAGGAGGGTCCTGGGCATACAGCGAGATGTTGAGGTGCCTCTGGGCAATTCAGGGCTCTCGGGAAGCTGTCGCATAGCTGCCAGAGGTTCTCTTATTCCCATTCCCTTCCTAATGCTAGACCCCAATTACAGCAAACTGTGCCACATCTGCCTGCAGGATTTTTGTGAGTATTTCTGTTGTGTACTTTGAACAGTGTGTTCCACGAAACATTAATTCTCATGGATACTTGTATGAGCTGTGCAAAGGGCATTGCCTTGACTTTAAAGGTGATAATCAAAAACCAGAGAAATTAAAGTCAAAGCTCTTTGGTAACTTGGAGTACCTGGTCTGAGATGCCTAAATCCTGAATGTTAAAAAGCCCATATATACTATATGATGTGTTCGAAGCATGGCTCCTCCTCTACGACTTCATTTGTAGCTCTCTATGCTGAGCATTTTAAAGCCAGGCTGAAGGGTCTCCTGTGAGTGCCTGGAATTAACACTTTTGAAATTTCTTTCTCGGATGAATGTCCTGCATCCCATGGGGGCTGTGTCAGAGATGGGCACATCATTTCCTTTTCCAGCACCAGTATTCAGTTGCCTGAAGCAAGAACACTCAACCTCAGCGTGATTTTTCCCTGCAACTGCATCTTCTGACTGATCATCATTCTTATTTCCAGGGAACAAGTAGAATCACTAGATATGTCTGTGAAAGGTTCATTGTACATAGTACAGATAAAATCTTTGGGGACATAGGAGTCTGCTCTGAATGCATAGATTATGACTAGTACAAAAGCTTGTATTTTGTCTGGATTTCACAGTGACTGTAAAAGGTCCATTCTTTTTACCCCTGTGACTGTAGTCCCAACCCAGCAGACCTCAAATCTTGCTGGAAAGCACCGAGTATGATTTTCAAAAAGGAATAGTTTTCTTTTTCTTGTTAAATCAGGAAGAAAGACTTCCTACTTCTTAGAAATGATAGAATTGATTCTGCTTCAATCTAAACTGCAAAAATATGCAGGTTAAGGAAGAACCCAATATGGAAGGTGTAGCTTAAGTCTTTTGGCAACTGAGGAAAGAGTGTTACAAGGGAGAGATATTGGCTAACTTACTAGCTGCATAGTATGGCTATTTGCCTTACGGTACCAGACAGAACTTGTCTCTGTTTAGAATCTAGAAAATGGTGGAGTCAAGCCAAGAACATCAAAGGATATTGCTCATACTGCACCAGGAGCAGTATGAAAAAACAGAATTAAGTGATAGCAGAGCAGAAGGAGGCAGAAAACTTAGAAGGGTCGAAACAGAGTCTGAACGAGAGCTCCAGGTTTATAGTAGGAATAAGATGGATTAAGAAGTGTGTCCTAAAGATGTGCTTCCTGCAGTTTAATTGCTTTAAGTTACTTTGGCAGTATGATGAACAAAATATCAGTGTTTTGATGTTTAGAGGTATATGGTCCTTTGTTTTCAGATATTTTTGTGCAAGAAGTCCCATTGTAAGTTTACTCTAGGTCTAAAAGGTGATTTGACACTGATCAGTAGTGGTATTTTTTCTTCTACTGTTGGTTCTTGCCCAAATCAAACATTTCTTACTTGACAGATTACACAAGAAACAGAAGATGACTCTCTCCTTCATCAGTAAACAGAAGCCTTGTTTCTTTCACTCAACATGCTCTTCACTACCCCTGTTTGTCTTGCAGTATTTAAGTAATTGGTAATTATATTGCTCCTGTCCCCCTTACGTCCCAAGATTCTTTCTGCTGTGGTCAGGTCTTTCCTGCCTCCTTTTGGAAAACAGGACTGTGACTTCATCATATTGTGTAATAAAGTTTAAATTAGTGCAGGAAAAGATTGTACAAAATAACATTTTTTTATTTCTGTAATAAGCTTCATAACCTGAGGGTAAAAAGAAATAGAGGTCATTGATCTAAAAAGCAGTATATTTGCAAAACAATCTACAAAACTGCTTTAAAATAATGAAGTAACCTTACCTTAAAATTAGTAGTTTGGTATGTAGATTGGCTGCATATAGCATTTTTTTGGCAAGTTAAAGTTCATTATCTTGCAGTGTAGTTAAAAGTATGTTGTGAACAGATCTATTTTGCATATTTCATCCGTGTATAACTTTTGGGTTGGGTTGTTCCCCCTCCCACAAAAAAAAGAAAGGCCTTTGTTTTAAAGTTGTAGTGAACAATAAATTGCATCTGTTCAATTCTCATGCAGGTACTGGACAGCATTTTCTTAAATTGTCTAACAAAGCTGACTGTAAAATCCCTAAACAGGTAGGCATTACAGTCTGCTCTTAGGAAAGGGTAAACCAATTCAAAAAGTTCGAGTTACTTTCATGTGATTGTACCACAAGTTAGTCCGCTTCTTGAATGCAACTTGAAATGTACTTCCAAAAATTATAATAGTTTTCTTTTTCAGGAATCCATTATAGCTCTAAATTTACAAATATTTTTTCCGTATTTTAGGGTTAAACTAGTTTTCAGATTTATGTCCCTTACATAAAACTCCCATACTGACATTTTTGTACAAGTCAAGGTCTTTTGACAGTTGTACTCTTAAGACAGTGACTGATGATCTGACATATTATGCAAATCTTATTTCTGCTTGTAACAAATGATCCTTGAAGTGGTGTAGAAGTGATTCTTCCTTTGGTGTTTTGGAAGAAATTGTTTACGAATTCTCATCTTTAGAGTGAGAAAAGTATTATTTGCATGAGGGTTCTATTTATTTCCATTCTCATGATGCTATCACTCATGAGGGAGATGTCTCTCCCTAATTTTTTCTGCACTTTTACAACAACAGAAGTGAAAAGCAGCATCTAAAACCAGCTGCATACCTATTACTTTTCTTCAGCTTCTCCAAATTAATGAATTTGTTTTAATACTCCTGCGGGGCAGAAAGATCTAATCCCAGGACTGGGTCAGCCACTGATGTGCTAGGCAATCTATAGCAACTTACCTTTATTGCACTGTAGGAAACGGTCTTTGACTAAGCCAGGGTTTGGGCATTGAACTCAACACGACCAAGTGTGACTTTCAGTGTCATGAGCTTCTGAAGTTCATTTTACTTAGTATTTCAGGTGGTTGCTGTCTTCAAAAAATTAAGCCAAACGTGTCTAATATGCACAAAGATTAGACGTGTGCTGAGTCAGGGGGATGCTAAACTCGACAATGTTCTCCCTAGGCATGGGAAGAAAACGGAAGAAACAATGGAAGCGTGCAGGCAAAGGGCCTCTCGGTCACTGTCTTTTTCTCTCCCGAAAGAGAGTATTCTGGCAGGAAAGAATCTTTTGATTGCCTTTCTAAAAGTGGGCTTTGCACTTACTGATCATCCCATGTTGTGCACACAGACTGCGTCAAGCTCAGGGCTGCTCCTTAAGGGATGGGGAGATGGTGATCCCTGGACTAACAGGACAGGGGCCTCTGGCCAGGGCCCATCCTCCAGTACCCACATCAGCCAAGCAGGACAGATCTGGAGATGGTGACCAGGTCCTACCAAGAGTTTGGATCATGAGACAGTATCATGTCCATAAGGCAGATTGAAGGTCAAGCCAGGAAGTCAATCCATAGGACAGGGTTGGGATTAGGTCCAATGATCACCCAGCAGGTCCGTAGCAATAAGGCTTGGCTGAAGTAAAGCCAGGAAGCCAGTCTGTGGGTCAGGGCCTAGATTAAGGGGCTTCCATGGTCAGATATGGCCATGGAGAGCAGCACTCCTCTACCATAGCCTGGGCAAAGAGTGAAGACCCAGGGCTGAGCTTGGGCCCAAGGGTGTCAGAACAGCCTCCAGTGAGGCTGGTCACAGCTATGTAAGGTGTATTATTGCACTCAGGGCCCTGACAGACTGGAACTATTCTTAATGTGCTCCAGAATATTTAAAGGAAATTGCTTTGCATTATTCCTTTGTTATCCTGGTGCCCCTTCCTCCACGATGGAGCCACCAGAATATGAAAATAGCACAGATAAGACATTCTTCTTTTTAATATACTGAATTCTTAATAAAATCCCTCCTCCCCAAAGCCAAGTAACCGCTTCATTTTAGAGATCGTTGCAGTGCATTTTCATTAAAGTCTCCCTTCACCATGCTGCTAACATATTCCTTAAACATCACAAGTAAAAAAAAAAACAGATATAGATAAGGTGTTTCATTATGAGTTGAAGATGACTTAAAAAAGCCAAATGCTACAGTCTGCAGAGCACCAGCAGAGCAAAGACTAAACTTTTTATTTAATTTGGGTGCTTCTTGTTTCTTAAGAACCTCTTAAAATTTATGAGGGAGGGGTGCGTGCAGAGGAAAAAGTAGAATTGCTGTCATCTTACAGTGGGCTGGTGAGAGGAAGGAGAGGAAGAGTCTTGACTCCTACATCTGAAGTTATCCTGGCAAGACTGAAGGGGAGACTATTTTATGCTATAAAGCTAAGACATTAACTGTGTCCCTGAGCTGCTGATGAAATGTGTCACAGAGGGAATGGGAGAAACTCCTGTTTCTCTTGATAAGAAGCTTCAAGTTGAGTTGTGAGCAGCTGAAGTGGAAAAACCTGGGCTTATTGGTGGATTAATGCTCTCCATGAGTCAGGTCAAAGCCTGCTGTAAACAGGTTCACATTTCTGTAGATATGAGCCAAGCAGTTTTATGGATTTTTTGTGCTTGAAACTGAAGTTTTATATGAAACCTCAGGTGAAATTTTCTTATCTTTTGCTGGCTGGCCTGCTTATCCTTGTGTGGTAATAGCCATACTATGAGTTTAAAATAATGGTGGTGTTTGACTGATACACACATACTTCAATTTACACTCTACCTTCAGGATGCTGTACAGTGGAGAATTAGTATAAAAAAGCAGTGTGGAGTTGGAAAAAGGGGGTTGCAAGAGGCACTGAGCACCTCCTGGGGAAGAGAAACAAATCTTAACAACTTGTCAGGGGCTAGGTTTCCGATTCAATGAGGTACTTCAGTGCATATATTGTATGGTAGTTTATGTCCTTGAGGTTAATGGAGAACCTACACAAATGTCTGAATTCTTTAACCAAATGGAAGTCAAAATAGTCTCTTTTCCATGCTGCTAAGTGTTAAAATACAACGATTCATTTTTTTGTCTGTGAAGTTTTGCTGGTTTATTACTTTTAGCAAGTTGACTTTACAGTTGGATGAGTACCTGCCTTGGCAGTGAGTTGCGAAGCATATTGTGTTCATTTTTTTCTAACTTCTCAGTTTTTTCTCCCTTACATTGTGAAATTCTCAAAAGCATAACTGTCAAAGGCAGGGATTCATGCTGGGAACATGGATTGCCAGTCATGAAATGCTCTTTAAAGTGTTATAAGATGGCCATTTATCCTCTGAACAGAAATTTACTCTGTTCCTTTCTTAACTGGGGTTTCCAACGCCCCTGTGATATTTGTTGTGCTTGTAGGGACGGCACATTAACAGCTATCTTCTGTCACCTTGAGTACCTTAAAAATGATGCCAGCTGTCTCATTACAGTGTTCTACAAGAAGCCGGAAAGTTGCTTCCACAAATAGTGCGGTAATTAGCCTGTTATCCTGCACTATCACCAATGACTAACTGCCTGAAACTCCCTCCCTGGAAAATGCTGTTCCGTTGACATCAAAAGACCTGCGCTGTAAGGGTAGTACTCATGGTGATTTCTGTCCTCCTGACTTCACTCTAGTAGTTTCCAGAACTCCCTCAACTTAATGGAAAAGTAATAGAAAAAACCTGCAGTGTAAAACACTTCATGTGCAGGGCAACCTCCCTGATCCTGTGAATCCCATGCAATGCGATGAAGTGTGCAGTGGTATTGACAGCGCATAGTTTAATGGTAGCTTGTGTCTTAATGTTTTACTGGCATTTATCTTGGGATGATGTGACTGGGTGCTCCTTCTCCAGAACCGAGCTCTGCTCCCAGGGTGATGTCCTCTTTCTCATGCTACCCTCTTTCTCTGTTCTGTGTTTTAACCTGTGCCACATACCTTTGTTCCTGTTGGTTCTGGGCATCTGGCCCTGCATGTCAGGTGGGTTTAGCAGGGGTATAAAGTAATTTCTTGTGTGCTGTTGGGAGCAAACAGTTTAGGAGAGTGAGGTTTCAGTTTGGTGAACAGTTTCTGTAAAGGAAAGACATCAAGTACTTAATGATCTGTTTTCATCTTTAATGATCTTTTTGTTCATTCTGAAAAACACATACATAGGATGAGAAGTCAAAAAAATTGGCAGTCTTTACATTGGCCTACTTTTAATCTCTATTTTTTGTTTTATGAATGCTGCCTAAAATCATTCTGATTGGGATTCTGAAAGCATAGTCACATTTTCTAAGTCTCCCATTTTATGTACTGCAGAGTTTTCTGCTTCATTGCAAATAGCATAATTGTAGTGGGAAATGGCAGAGATGCTCTCTTCAGATGGCCTTTGGTTTTTCTTCCTTATTTGATATTCAGAGTTGAGTGACTCTCTTTGCTATTTTTTAAGCTTCTTGGACAGCTTTGCATATTTAAAAAGTGATTTGTAGGTAAATGCTGTTTTCTGCTCAATAAACTCTTTCTCTCCTCCTCCTAACTATTATTTTAAATTAAATTTAAAGTGCATAAAGCTGTCTGTGCTCCAGTCACACTGCTGGACTGTGAAGTGGGTACATGTAAAAGTATTCTAGCAAGAAGCCACAGAACACACAAATATGTTTTGTTTTATGCATGTTCAATGCATGTTGTTTGCATTTGAATGAAGGACTAGAACCTTACAAATGTCTTAGTCAAAGCCTTCATTCTGATTCTGTATTGATAGTTGGGAAATATTGGTCAACAGCTGCTTACTATTGCAGAGTTAAATAACTCACTTTGGGATTTTCTGTTTGTAAAAACTTTTTCCATGTTAGAAGCAATCCATTTTGTCGCTCTCTAGCTGTCTCATCATAGTGTTTTACCACGTGACTGCAACCTTTTAAACTGTCATTCCCTAAAGTTGAATGGGAGTCATGAAATACAGTAAATCCCAGATGTACACATTGCTGGCTGCTTCGTCTTGAAGCATTGCCCTCCAGGTTTGAACTAGCAGTTTTACATGTAAGAGTGAAAACTGAAAACCCTGTCCTTGATGCATGTGATCGATAGGGACAATATAGTTAGAGAGTGCCTAATCCCTACGCATGTGCCAACACATGGTCTTACATGAGCTTGTCAGGAAGTAAAGAAATTCCCTTTTGGATTTTTTTTTTTACTGTGGTGTTAAGAGAATAATTGACATTTGGAATCGACAACACTGTTTTCTGTTGTGTGGCTTTTGTGTAAATATATATAACAACATCTTTAAGAAGGTATGCCTCTGTGCATTATGAAAGGAGGCAACCTGTAAATCATGTGTTTTTGAAATAGTTTCTTTCCCTTGAAAAACTAAAGGATGACTTACTTCTTGGTGTGGCATTTATTCTAGGTGAAGAAGTGATGATCCCTGCAATTGCTGTCACTGTTTGTGAAGAAATTGGAATCGTCAGAAACAGTACTTAGCACATTCACAAATTATATTTAACAGTACAGCCTAAAGAAAAGCCAATTTAATTGCAGTAGATGTCTAGTTCAGAATGACAAACTGCAGAAGTTTGGCTCAAAATGATAGATAGTTTCTTGCAGAATAAACCTCTCTCTGATTCGTTTTAGATATTTCATGTTTTTACCTTTGGGCATAGAGAAACAGGTTTTCGCTGTGCCAAACTTTATCACACTGAACAAGACATGGGTTTCTATGGCAGCTGACTCACAGGGGATGATGTATTGGAATGGGATTTCAACTGTGGTAACCTGATCTTTTCCTCACTCCGCACTTGAATGCAGCTGATCATCCCTTAAATGAAAGTACAGAATTATCCACTTAATGCTATCTGCTTGATAGTATCAATGATTTCTCTTGCCTTCTTATCAACCTCTTTACAGTAAAAAAGGTAACTTCGGTTTTGAGGTTCCTTTAACCACATAGGCTGATACTACTGGTTAAGCTGAAAACTAGTAGCAGCCATTTTGAAAAGAAAACTAAACCTTTGATAAATTGATTTCCATAGCAATGTAGGAACCATGAAGCTGTGTTCTGCAGTCTCAGCACAGGGTGAGGAGCACTTAATTGCTTGAATAGCTGCTTTGTAATCTGCAGCTGTTCAATCTGTGTAACCTTTACCTGAGCTATGCATCAATGCCTCCTCTATATACCTGTGTTCTGCATATTGCTTGCAAGTACTTAACTGTGTGTCTGCTCAGCATGAGCACAGGTGACCAGTGCAGGAGCCTGTAATTCAGCTCTGGTTTGAGATTTGTCTAATTGAGCATTCACGGGGCAAATCGATACAACTCAAATCCCCGTCCACCTGTTAACTTGGCGCCTCTGTCCTGACAGAGTTGATTGATTATGGGATTGTGCTCTGGAATAGGTGAGGGGCAGTTGAGCTGACAAAGCAGTGGTTTACCCCTTGCTAGTCAAAATCATAATGAGCCCCACTGAAGGAAGAGGGTGGCCGTAAATCACAATTTCTTGTGCTGTACTTTTCTGTCTAGAAGTCATCTGAATACTCAGTCCATGTATAAAAGAAAATAGGTTCTTTGTTCGTCTTAAAGTCTCATTTCAGATCACCTTGACTGTTCGGGTGCTTTTCGGCATCACTAGAGGGATAATGATGTTGATTACCTTTGCCTTTTTGCCGGGGGACTGCAAACTACTTGCATAAAAATGTTTCTATTTTTGTGGAAGTAGTGTATGGCAGGGCCATGTTTTTTTAATGTGGTGGCCCTATTTTTTTGTTTATGATAGTGATATGTATTCTGTCAGTTTGGAGTCGTGTTGGAAGGCTGGTGTAGCAATTAACACTTGAAAGACGAAAAAGGGAAATAATCCGTATTTGTGACTAAACCCAGAAGTCTCTGAATTTACCTACTTTAGCATGCATGCCACTTCTTTATACTTATTTCCAGCCTAAAAAATGAATGGCAGGGGGTAATGAAATCCCTCCAAGTAGGCTTTAGTAAGATCTAAACCTGTAAGGACCCTCCATTTGCCTAGGAAGACCAGCCAAGGCCTTAGCTATGACTTTAAGTGCATTTAGAAATGCAAAACATGAGGTTTATAGTGCAAGTGTTCTTCTTTCCCTGCCATGCTAGCTGCAACAGCTGAGCTGAGGAGAATCTCTAGGCAAGCTAAGTGTTGGACATTTTCAAGGAGTGCTCCCTCTAGGCAAATAAAATGGGAAAGGATCAAAATGTTCAAAACAATAGGCTGAACCTGCATGTTTTTCAGAGCTTTTTTGGTAGCTGGAATGAACCAGTAATATTCAAAACAATTTGCTAAGGGTGGATTCCAGTTTGGGAGATTGTAGGAAAAATAAGGAGTCAAATGTAAATCCGGTTACAGTTCCTGAGGTTAGGTATGTGGGAGATTAGTTTCCTTTCAGGCAGGTAGGAACTGACCCACTCTCCCCGAGATTTCTAATTAGAGCAGCCAGTTATAGAATCAGTGCTGGTTCTTCACTAAGACCCTCAAGTTGTGCTGTTGGTCAAGGCAGCGGAGTAACTTTGTCAGCTCACAGAGTGTGGGCAGGTGCCATTCAGAGAGGATTTTCTCACCTGCCTAGCAGGTTTGAGGAAGCATGCTGAGAAATGAGGTTGCTGGTCTTTTAAGTATGGTGACTTACATGCTGGTAAGGAGTTGTACTTAGAAATATGACACAGCATCTCCTTGCTTTTCACTTCTTCAAGAGCCAGTCATGAATGTAATATTCCTTAGACTAAGGGGGAGAAAAACCATCTTGAAAAAATACCTCTATGAATGCCATTTCTGAAGAGAGAAGAAGAGAAAACAGACACATGCACTTTGTTGACCCTTCATTCTCTTCCCCCACGCTCTCCTCCCACAGCAGCTTAGATCGTTAAGCTCCTGTATAATTAAAACTTGGTCCAAGTCACACTAATTCTGTTTACTGGCCACAGTGAAGGATATAAATACCTAATCACTTCCTTACACAGAGCCTGCTTCCTGCTGGTGGTTTGCAGTTGCGAAGGACTGGGTCCCTCAGCGAGCTCCCTGTACAGCTGCTCGCCCTGCGTGAAGGAGCCTTACTCCAAAGTGGTCCCCCGCTGCCGCACATTTATTTCCACAGATTCCTCCTCCTTTTTTTTCCAAGGGAATGATGTCACTTTCTATAAACAAATGACATAGAAAGACTATTGTCAATGCACATAATAACTGGAATTAAATATACAGAATGAAATTAAAAGGGGAAGAAGAGAGACTGTCTTCTAAGGTATTCCCAAGGGACTGCTGTTCTACTGGGCAGCTGAAGCCACAGCACCGAAAGGCCTCACAGACAAATAGGTCCTGAGCATAAATCCACTGAAGTCATAGCAATGGTTAATTGACAGCAACGTAATTAATATAAAGTGTTCTCTCCTCAACATGGAATGCAAAATGTCCATCAGTAATCTTCAGAGCATACAGAAGTTAAACAAAGTGTTGCCTGCACTAAGCTTTCGTGGGCGTCCTAGCTCCACCCAACACCCTTCTCTCTCTGTAGGAAGGAATAATTGGGAGAGGGAAAGCAGAGAAGAGGGAGAACCTTCCTAATTCACATCATCATGGTCTTGTGAAGTTGTCATAAGTAGCAGGCTTGAAATAAGTAGCTACTCTTGAGCTCTAGTAGGATTGACATGTCTCTGACTCTTTGGGGAGGGGGACGTGTACTAACAGTTGTACAACATGCTTCAAGACGGCCTGGGGAGGATGTCTTAAAATTAAATGGATGGTTTCCTTGAGACACTGAGCACCCAGAGCTGTTATTCTTGCCTGCCTTGGGCTCAACGACTCCAAGAAGTTAGTCCACAAGCTCCTGCTTCATCTGTGCAAGCAGAAAGGGCAGAATCGCAAACGAAGTGAAACTAAATAGGTGCACTGCAGTCACAGCCCTTCGCCTTCACTGGCAGTTTCAGGAATACCCACCGTTTTACTGTGTTTAGAGTAAATTATTTCTGTCTTTTCTCTCTCCTTATTTATGACAGCTGAGTACTGCGCTAATCAAATAAGGTTGGACTGTTTTTCACTGATATTTTACCTCTGCAACTGGGTAAAGTGCCTGGGGGTGAAAGATAGTAGTTACGTGAACAAGACCTTTAAAGCTCTTTAATAAAATTTTCTAAGTGTCTAAGCTGTAGACAGAGTGACACAAAATACATCAGTCCTCTCAAGATGTAGAGGCTTGCTGTGCTTTGGTGTTTGAAGTGAGTCTGCTTCCTTTTGGAGTGTTTTTAATACTTCTCTAAGCTATGTGGGGATGAAGGCTAATAGTTGTAGACTTAGTCTGTGGCATTTGATATATACTGATGCTCCAACTGAATCTTTTGTAGAAGCATTGGCTCTTCCTAGTTTTAGTTACATGGGATATTAATGGCAAAAGTAACTTTAAAGTAATAGCCATATTAATAATACCTTGAAATTTATAAAAAACCCTCTGGGATACAAGCTAGAAGTGGGTCAATTTGAACCAAACCTGTGTGAAGTAGAAGCAATTTAACAGATGTGAATTTAAAACACGTCTGTTTGGTTTTACTCATTCTCTGCAACAGATTGATACTGACCTAAAAGTCCTTCTGCATTTAATTTCTGGCTATTGTTGCTTTGTTGTAGAATTAATGATTGAAATAGTTTTATTTGAATGTGGACCACTTAGTGAGCATTAGCATTGATTTGTCTTGTTCTCCTGTATCCGGTGCTTTTGCATGTCTGCCTACATTTCTAGTCTGTTCATCACCTTCTACAAGGCCACCTAACATCTGTCATGTTTTTTCCTCCCACCTTGTGGAGGCGGAAATGCGGTGGATTGCGCTGTGGGTGTTTTTTTAATTTATTTTTAATTATTACATGCAGTTTTCTAGAAGAGACAAAGCAAAGGAGTGGGGATGAGGTTTGTGTTGGATATTTATTTAACGGACTGAATGTGAGACTTTTTGTCTCCTACACAGCCAGCACTTCTTCCTCCCTGGCCCCCTCCTTCCTTTCCCTAGGAGATACCCATAAAGTCAGAAAGGAAGAGTAACCTACTCCAGCTGTCAGCCAGAAGTTGCAGATGGTCTTTTAAAATAAGGCTGCCGAGCTGTGGTGTGACTACTATTTTACCTACCTCAGCTTCAGTTTCAACCAGCCTTCCCTCATCTTGTAATTGGTCTTATCCAAATACAGAATCATTGGGTGTAGTAGTAATGCTCCATCAACAAAGAGCTGTGTGTCATCTGAGTATTGCTAGTAAGTATGTGTTATCTGGCCAATTTATCTAAGTGTTTAGCATTGGAAAATGCAGGGTCTCAGTGCAGTGGATCTAAGGTAGAGATACAGTTCATCATCATAAGAAAGAATTTAAGCCCTTCTAGTACATTACCATAGGATCCTAGTGCCTGTCTGATGGGAAAACATCTGCTTAGTAGAGTAAGGTGATGCAGAGTGGACCAGAAGACAGAAGAATGTGCCTTGTTCTCTATCCACCAAGGAGAGAAGTTACCAGTAAAAAAACCTCTGAGAAAGACAGTAAGACTTCCACACAGATTCCATTTTATATTTTCAGTGTAAGCAAGGCTTGCTCGTGTGTTAAATAAATATTAAGTTTTCAGAAACTTTATGTAAAAAATCCACACTTTTGAAGCCAAATACTTGATTCAGCCTTAGGCATGGTGCCACAACTGATACCTCCATAATTAACCATTGCACAACAACTTCACTGTGTAATGACAGTAATTAGCCTTCTCGGTGCTTTTCCCTCTCATTGCAGAACTTTCAGGTTCTACACTTAGTTGTCTTGATGTGTTATTTAGTAGAAATAGGAGACAAAACGGTTCTGTATGAATAACAAGATTTTTCAAGCAGCAAAGAATGGGAAAGGAAGAGTTGTAAGTTATTTTCTGAGCATTTTTTAAAAATTTGTGCTTTCATTATATTAAAGACATGCACAACCTCTAAAAACAGGGACAAATGGTGTTTCTGAGTCCTTTACACCTTAACAGGTTCATTATAAAATTCAGAGACTCAAAGAGAGAGATTTCCAGAGATGAGGTAGAGGTGTTGTGGGCTTAAAATGAACCTAAAATCCCTCTCCCTCCTTTTCTGCAGCTTCTGTGGTAATTTAGAGTACCCTGCATATGTAGTACTGGTTGGAAATGGGGACATGCTTGTAGAGCTAGTTTTAAAAAAGCTGATTTTGTTTTAATTATATTTCTTAGCAAAATAAGAGATTTCTTCTGAGGATGAAAGAGTGAACTCAAGCCAAATGTGTTACCTGCAGTCTTAGCACAGGGAGCTGACTGGCACATTTATTTGGGTGTTGTATTTGTTGCTTGTGTGGGTATCTGGAATTTATATGCTGCAATGGATATACAGAGGTCACTGTAAGTTATGAATCTGCAAACTGCACAGGTACTTCAGCTGTGCTACTTATCCAGTTGTTGTAAGTGCCACTATTGACATGGATCAGGCTGGCACGATTATGATATAATGCAAAGCCCATGACAGCCATTGCAATATTCTTTACTCCATCCTCCTTGCCAAGTCTGGGTGATTTACTTTGCAGGTCAACCTAGAGCTCTTGGCTCACTTCCAAACTCAGTATTAGCTAATCTACAAATCGCTGCTGTTCCAACAGTTCAAGTCAAACAAACAAAAAAGAACTTAAATGAGCAAGGGAAAAATTGTGCCCAGTTCAATGAATAATTGAAGATGGAGTTTGGTCCAGAGAAAGAGATGTTTGAATCTGGGGAATAAGGAGCAGAAGACGAAATGGCAGCTGCATAAATAATTGATAAAGTCTCAGCGGCGGTCCTTTTGTTGCTGAGACTGAGGGAAATAAGGAAGCAGTGCCTTTCCCTATCTCGTTGTATGGACTGCAGTGATTTATCCTTTAGTCAATTGCCTGCATAACTGTGACATGAGAGGAGGAATCTCTGATGGTGACTGCAATGGGAAAGGCAGTGCTTGGCTTATCTGTCTTTTGATTTGGAGGACAAGTGATATGCACTAGTTCTGTTGCAGAGAGGAGAGTGCATGTTTGCACCATATTTCTTTAGGCAAGTTGATCTTTGATCTGCGTATTAGAAGTAACGTACTGTGGAATGAAATTCTAAGTGTCGTCTCCACCACTCTCACTTGGGAAGACAGAGATGATTCGTCTTGTGAGGTCAGCAGTCACCACTATATAGCAGTTACGACTGTCAATATTTCTATTGCAGGATCTTCCCTAGGTTGACCAAAATAATGATGCTGAGAAATTGCTTCAGTTCAATATATCTGAGACAGTGCAGCTAGGATCTAAGAAACAGGGGTTTCCATGCTGCCACATGAGTCATGCAGCTATATGGTCAAAAGCTATTGCCTTCAGTTCTGATCGTGGGTTATTCCCTTATGTTTGACAAAGGAAATAACTTTGACTCCCTTATGTCTGACCTCTTAAAGAAGTTAATTTTTTTTCCCATGCTCCTTAGTGTTTCCTAATGGTGTCCACATGCATTAAAACAGTATTTTGTTTCCTTAGGCTGGAAAATTTGCTGTTCGAACCCCCCAGGACTCAATGTTAATTTATTTAAGTCATTTGTATAGCCATCTCTAGTATGTGCCACATGGCAATAAAGTCACCTATGAATACATTTGTCTTGATTCAGGTGGGTAGCACCATTTGCTCCCATTTACTGCATGCAAGGAACACTTCTATTTGTAAGCAAGATCTTCTGCATGAAACACTGCTGGGCCCTTGTTTTGCACTGGTGCAGAGAAATGAGATCAAATCTAACAGTAGACTGGAAAAAAACAGGGGAGTAAAAGCTGCAGCACACTGGCTAATAAGTGATGCAATGACAATGTGATTGTTGACTTTCCCAACTGATTATACCCCATTTTTACAAACACCTTTTAATATGGACCATGCTAGAGCATTAATATTGTGCTCAACTTCAATTGCACTTTTGCTGGAGTCAAAAGTAGAGTAAGATTATGCATGAAGATGCCTTTGATACTATATTAGTGATACTGTGCTTTTCAGAAAATACATGGGAAGACAGTATCATTGTCATAACATTTGTTGTTATTTAACTGCAACAGATTAGGTAGAGGAGATGTCATTCCCTCTGGTGTATATCTAGAGATGTTAATTTACATCTGTCTTACTTCTGAAGAAGAGGTGTCCATGAGACTATTGCCATCAAGTTGCTTAAGAAAACCTTTTCAAAGCAATCAGTGTGAAAATTAAAACTTTTGTCATTGGGTAGCACTATCTAGTGGTCAAAAAACTGCCTGCTGATTTAAGGCTTACTACATAACAGTGAAGGCTAAACGTGTCAGACTGAGATACAAGAACTCATCCTGTGTGAGGATTAGATAGTTTAAATCAGTTCATTGACTCACAGCAAACATCTACTATATTTAGTTTCTCCCTGTCATGGAAAGACAAAATTCTTGAGTTTTCACAGCACGTGTTTCAAGTGCTTTCCAGGACTAGTTCTGTCCCAGCAGGACTCCACTGTGTAGGATGTTAGCTTTGCATTTGCATGGGGCACATACATTCATTAGGATCTTAAACTAATAATCTTCTTTTATTACTGGTTGAAAATACATAGTTAAAAATCCAGTTTGCTTGGCTCTATGGCTTTCTAAGACAGACAGGTCCAGGACTTACCAACTGTGCAGTGATCTGATAACCATAAACCAGCAAGCTTACAAGCTCAACTTGGAGAATTTAGTGTATTAACAATCACTGTTTGTATTCATACCTCTGTGGTACATATAAGAGAGAGTGTTTTGATTGGAAAAAAATGAGTCAGCATCTAAAGTGCTGTCTACTTTTTTACTGAAAGAAAGGGGAATGAAACCCTTGAGTCAAAGCCTCTTTGCTGCTGTATTTATATAGAAACACTCAACTTTGAGCATGAACAGAAGTGGGCACAGCATTTCCTATCCTTCAACGTACTTAAAAACTTAGAAGTGGTCAGGAGACCAGAACTGTTTAATTAGGCTTCTTCTATATGTGTAGGGTTGAGCATACTTGACAGTAAGTAGTTTGACACCCAGACTATTGACCAGTACCAGTATTCCAGAAAAGCTACCCTTTTAATTGCTTTGCTGATGATGTCGTGGCATTCAGGGTGTAGTAACAGAAGCAGGCTGTAAAGAGTTGCACAAGAACCTCATGGTACTGAACAGCTGTTGAAACTCCATGTAGATAGGTATGAAGTGATGCTCAAGGGGCAGGCAGAGGGAACAACTCCCATCTTTCTGTCTTCCCATATTTCTGAGGGACAGCATATAGGCATTGTTATAGTCACCTGTGTTATTGTCAGCTTAATGCACAGTAACGGCCAGAGTCCAGAACAGACAGCACTGGAGCACTGCAGAAATCCATAGTACACCTATATCTGGCCCCCTGTGTACTGTTATGGTATTGCTTCTCCCCCTGTACTCCTCTTTTCCACTTAATCCTTCCCCAAGCTTACCTGCAAAAGAGACAATATAACTGAAGGAAAAAAGGTCAGAGGTATGTAGTGACTTCTGTATGAGAAATCATCTAATAGATTTCAACTCTTCAGGCTGGAAGGGAGAAAGCTCATGAGAAACAGACCTCACGCAATATTTCAAGTGTCACAGACAATGTGAGTGAGGTTTGATTGCTTAGTGACCCCTCTGATACAGAAATAGGGGACGTTGGATGAAACTGGCAGCACTCAGGTTTAAAACCACTTGTTAAGCAGTAGAAATCCCTGCCTCAGGATGGTATTGGTCGTAGATGTTTTACATAGGTTCAAGGGGAGACTGGACAAATTTGTAGAAAAGAAGTCTATCCTCAGATATTAAATATTAGCTATATGTTGCTCAGGAATTGTCTGAGTTACAGGTAAGGATCGCTCCCCGCTCGCTCTGGTTGTACACTTTTCCCTAGGTGCGTCCCTTTTGACCACTGTCAGCGGCAGGCACTGGGACAGGTCAACATTTAGCCAACGTGACTGTCGCTGTCTTCTGAGAGGCCTCTGCACCTCAACCTTGTGTTGTCAGGTGGTCTTTCCTAAAGCAGGTGACATGTACTAGAGACCCCAGGTAAGAGCAATCACCAGTAAACCTAACTGATGATTTGGCACATCTGCTATTGAGTTAGCAGATGTACAAGAAGGTATTTTGAGTTGGCTTCCTGCTGGAGAAGGAACAAGTGGTATAATCCACTGTTCTCTGTCCCTGCCAGCTCCATTTTTATTTAGAATACAGCCTTCAAAGCAGTTCATAACAACAGATGTACAGGTTATTATTTTGTTCTTTCAGTAATCCAAGCAATACCCACTGCTTTGCAGTAGGCGAGGCATGCGAGTGTGCCTTTAGGATTACCGTCAATTAGATAGCCTGTTTCTGCTCTTTCTGCCCACACCCTTCTGTGTATGAGTGTGTATATACACATACATATACACAACTTCTTTACCAGAACCCCATAGAACCACACAGCCACAGAGTGTCAATTAAGAAGTCCTTCCAAGGCTTCACATTTTCTCCTGTGCCAAGAAAATACCCTCAGAATTTGAATGCCACCTGTTTGTCTTGCAGGCATAGCCGGGCTCACTAAGAAATAAAAGCTTTTGGTGAGGTTCTAAGTTAAGTTTATGCAACCTGCTGTACAGGGGTATCCATATGTGAAGATTGGTCCTCTACCCAGCAGCTTAGGTATATTCAGTAGTAGCTGTGATTTAAAATGTCAGACTATCCGTTGCCTGAATAGCGGGTATTTAGCTTCAAAGCTCAGCACACTGCTGTAAGCACTCTTCCTCAGAGACTGCAGCAATAGATGTAGTCTGCAGGCCAGTGGCTTGGCAACACAGGGGCAAACTAATCTTTTTAGCTTGGCATTAAGATAAAACCAATGCACATAAAATATGCCTCAGTACTCGTCAGATGGTCAAGGAATTTGTCAGATTTTTGTTTCTAGAGAAACCTGTTATATCTGTAAAGGAGATATTTTGCAAATGCACCCTGTGAAGATTTTCACATCCTCAGTGGGGAATAATATATTAGACACTCCAGTCCTGTCACAGAGCAGAGACAGAGTACTTATGTATCATGTGGGATGTGTGAGTTCAAATTAAATTAATTAAATTGCTGTTGAAATTAATCTGGGTTTCACAGATAAGTACCATAAATATATAGCTAGGATTTTATTCTTCTTCCCTTTAAAAAACACTTAACTCGTTTTTCATTGCAATTTTGAGCAAGCAGCAAAACCCTGTGTCATAAAAACAAATGTTATTTTTTATGAGCTTTGAGTATGAAAAAGGCTTATAATTAACAAATGCAAGTTTTGCATTATTATTATTATGCAAAACTACCTAAATTCCAGCACAGGTAAAACAAAGTAATGAGCCACTTTTCTGTAAGTTTAGATTGCTTGTTGGATTGTCATTTTCAAACCCAGTAACTAACGTTGTGCCCTCCTGTGATCACGTGAATGAAATAATCAGTGTAGAGGTTGCATTTTTGTGCTAATGAGCTGTCAGAAACAGTGCCGAAGTTTGAAGGGCAAGTTTTTCATTGGTTTCAGTAAAAGGTACCATAGAGCAAAGAGAAGGTTAAAGAATCATGGAGCTAATCCCATTAGGGTGGTAGCACTATCCTTCAAGGAGACAGGTATATGGTGGGAATTGCCTTCTAGTCAAGCTGCCAGAGGTTTCTGTCCCCTCCTCTCTTCCCCACTTTTTAGGTACTTATAAGTACACACTCATTGCTGCCTTTTTTCTACTTTTATTTCATTAATTTTCCTACTCCACATAGAGCATTGGAAGCACCATAACCCACCAAATCCCTAATTTTTAATAAGATGTTTGGTTTCGAGTTCTGTCACAGTATCTCCATACCTTTGTTTTCTGCATAACAAAGTAACACAGTAGTCTTTTATAACCCAGGGAAGACTTCTTTACTGCCCTTCCCATCCTCCCTAGCAGTCAGGAAAGGAAAAATTAAGCCTTTAAATATTCTTCCTTTACCCTTCCTTACCCTACCATGTGGCTGCAGCTTTTTATAGCCCCAGCCATCACGTCACCTGGGGCTTTTAGTGCACTGTCTTTAGGCTGGGTCCAGTGCTCTTTAACCCTTTCTTACAGAAAATCTGCCCCACTACTTTCTGTTTAAAATGCCAGACTCTGTAAAAGTACTGTCCAGTTTCTGGTGTAGTATAAACCCAGAACCCTTTGAGGTTTAGCGAAAACGGTATCTTTCTGCAGAACATCGCAGCTAACTTTCTGGTTGCTCCTAAGTCCTTGCGTTACAGGGTTCCTCACTGGGAAAAGACAGAAAATGCTTTTCTAGGCAGCTTGTTCTTGAGGCTGGTAGAGCCAAGCATCTGCAGTCCTGAAATAGCCATGTGGTAGCAAGTGCTGTGGCTGCCGCCTTTCCAGCTGGTCCGTAATGATTCTCTTTTCCCTACGGCTAATGCGGCATAATACTTAGAAGCTATGATTTCTGTCTTCCTCTGGCATATTCTAAACTTCCAGATTTTGAGCTGCCTGAAGGAGGTTTTTCTTTGGAAAGATAAGTATAGGCTAGTCAACTTCTTATAGCTGACCCCCCCCTCCCCAGTGCTAAATATATATTTGATAGACAACGAGAACCAGTAATTTGGTTTATTATCTTGATGAAAGGGAACTACTAAGTATGCTTAGACTGCTGAAATTGGGGTAAGGATTCTGTAGCCTCCCTGATAAAGCCCTGAAAGTTGGCATAAAGGTGTTAACTCTCAGGAACAGACAGGTTGCTAGTGAGCACTGCAAGCAGAGTAGATGCTTGTCCAGTCTTTATGCCATCCAGTGAAAACCAAGGTGTTTGAAATGTATCCAGCCAGGGTCATATTTAATTACAAACATATCCTTCTCCTACAGAAATTTCCATGTAAGTTTAACGTTGTCTGCTTGGCCTTCTCCTTGAAAGAAGAACACATAAAAAGGGAGAAGAAAGGCTCTTGCTAACTTTTTTTCCAGAAACTCAAAAGAAGCCTTGAGGATAGCATTTATGTCACGTGCCTTTTTGTACCTTTAACCTCTGAAAGAGGCCCCAGGCTGCAGGACTATGGTTCCCTTATTCATAAGACTTGTTTTGCCTCCTACAAACCGTTTTTATTGGGGCCCTGGGGGCACTAATAGGCCCTCATGGCCTTGACCAGCCTCACCTGGGGCCACCCTCTGCCCATGGCCCAGGAGCTTCATTTCAGTTCAGCCCTGGGCCCTTGGTCCTGCCTGAGCAGCTTCACAGGAGTCTGTTACACTCCTGCCCGGCTATGGACGCTGTTGTTCCTGACCTGCGGACCGATGGCCCAGCCTTGGCCCATCCCCAGGGAGGTGACCAAAGCCTAGAGCTAGGGTTGTCCCCCCCAAGCCTGCCCTGCTCCCTGGCTGGGCCACGGGATGGCCCTGGGGAGGGAGCCCATGGTGCCCTGGTCCCGAGGCACCAGCCAGGCCTCAACGTGCTCCAGAATCGTACTTTGTGGGTAAGCAACAAAAATGTTTGTTTGAGCCTATTAGCACTCTGATAGCAGGGATGTTTGTTGTTAGCAAATCACAACCCTCTTCCTCTTGTGCAGGTGAAGTTATTGCTTCATTTGTATTGAAGTGTGCATGGTGAATAATGAGCAGTAAAATTAAAAAAAAAAAAAAAAAGCTGCCCAGAAAACAAGTTAATTACATAGTTCAGATTCACTGTGTTTGCTTACGTAAGCGTATATGGAGATACAAATCTTGAGAGAAGGTTATCAAGCTCCAATAGGTGATAATAGCTATTTGGGGCTTAGGCTTCTTTAGGTCCTGGTTCAATAGTTGATCTGTAAAGATCACCCAGCAGCCGGGATGCAGGTGGCAGGAAATGCTGAGCTGAGGGTTATGCCTGCCTTTCTCTGGAGTTTCGGCATGGGAGCTCTGGGGCTTAAAGCACCTGTACCCCCCCAGGTCCCGGAGCCTAGAGCCTTCTTTAGAAGGCAGGCCCTGGAAGTTAAGGATTTAAGAATTCTGATGTTTACTTTTTCATATTCCAGAAATAGACCCTGCAGACCAGAATCTAGTGTGGTATTGCCATTGCTTGCTAAGGTATGCCGGTGCATGGGATCCTTCATTTTGAAGGAGAGCCTGCTCTTGCACTGCAGCCTAGTCTCCATTTAGAATGCAGGCATCAACTTTACAGTCTCTGCTCCGGAGACTGTATCATAAACTGAATAATAATAATCATAATAATCTGAAAGAGAACATGTCACTTGATGGCTGAAGGTAGAGTTTGAGGCTGGCCGTTAGCGGGATCACTTCAAGATGTAAGCTGGTACCCTGGGACAGCAACTCTCTATTCATAAACCTATGATGCAGATCTGTGTGCCTGTGTAAATCTATAGCTCTTGCACTGAGAACTGTTCCCTTGCAGCGGCAGAGGTTAACGTCTGTGCTGGCTTGTGAGCGAGCTAGCTTAGTCTTGCTTGGTCTTTTTGATTGACTTTTCTCTTGGTAGCATTTTGTCTTGGTATGAGTCTGCTGTAGGCAAAGTTAGGGTTAATTAATTACTGGATACTTTAAATATTTCGGCCTTCTTGTTCAGCTGAAGTGGCCTAGTACACCCTTCCCAAATAAAAATGAAATAAAACA
This sequence comes from Pandion haliaetus, assembly GCA_013401275.1. Taxonomy (NCBI): domain Eukaryota; kingdom Metazoa; phylum Chordata; class Aves; order Accipitriformes; family Pandionidae; genus Pandion; species Pandion haliaetus. The sequence goes on along the minus strand of VYZV01004305.1, from coordinate 151,195 downwards.
CTTCAGTGCTGCTGAATTTCCTGTAAGGGGACGATCAGGGCCTGTTTGCTCGCCGGAGGTGCTTGTGGCATGCGGTGGGGAGCCAGGCAGGGGCACAGCATCCTGGCAAGGGCAGAAGCTCAGCCCAGCGTTGTTCGTCCTCCCGCATGACCTCAGCCGTTGTTTACGCTTATTTGAACCACCACATGAGTGTCACCGAGGTCCAGGTTTTGTAAGAGCTGGGCACTTCAGCAGCTAGTCCTGTAATTTAGTCCTTGCCTGTAGGTAATAGTCGCAGGGAGGTGGGAGTAGACTCCAGCTACAGCCCTGCTTGTATAACCTTGGCCTGAGGGCACTCATGGCTTGGCTTTGTTGCATGCCTTCAGAGGGGATGGTTACCCAGAAGTGTCCTCCGTAAGTCTCTTAACACTTAAGACTAGCCAAGGCGGTGGGAAGAAGAGTTACTCTTTGTAATGATCCCTGTTTAGGGGAAAAAAAAGCTTAAATTCTCAGTGTCTTGCATTTTTTATTATTTTTTGAATCTTTTTTTCTAATATTGTACTAATCCTTCTGTGAAAATTAACTGGTTTATCTTTAGTCCCAGCCTTTTTCTTCCCTTCTTTTAATCCTCTGTGTTTGGGCCCCAGCCCCTGGGTACTTTGTTGAAAACCACTTCTTTCAATTTGATGTTACTTCAGCAATTGTTATGTTATTTTGTATGCCTGATATTGGTATTTCTGTCAGTTGTTATCTCTGGCAGTCACTGGAGTAGCTTAAAGCTAAAATGTCTGATAGTCTGGTACAGGAGTTAATATTACTGTAATTTTAGTCTACAAGTAGCTTCCCCTCCTCCTTCCTTGTGTATATATTGGAAGATAAGCAAAAGAATCTTGTTTGTATTATTTTTTTAATTCTTTATCATTTTTCACTGATAAGACTTAGGAAACAACATACTCATCTCTACTACTTCCCAGCAGTACTGACATGGCCTAAAATAAACAGTAGGAGTAAAACATCACTGTTAAATGAGCTGCTTCCCTGGATTTGTTTTCCTCTTCTTAAATACTGTTTTCCAATTTTTTTTTTTTTTCCTTCTCTGAGTAATTGACTTCCAGAAAAAAAGGTTGACTTATTTTCTCTTCCTGTTGCCATCTTTTTTGGCTTTTTTTTTTTTTTTTTTTAATGAACCTACATAAGCACTAATTGAGTAAAAAACCCATTTTGGTTCACAAACAGCCAGAGTGACCGGTGCTACTCATTTCTTGTTTTTTTCCAGAATTTTATTTGGCAAGAGGATGGGTGTCTGTGGGAGGAAAGAAACTGAATTAAATTTGGGGAAATACAGGATGGAGCTTGAAAGGGTGTGTCCTCAAAGATGTGTGCACATGTGTCACACTTGCAAATGGGTAATTGCATATTTAGTTTCCTGTCTGTATACATGTGTGGGAGCAAATGTAAGGTTTGTCTGCCATAAGGGAGATACATGCACCAAAGGCATCATCATTTTCAGACTGTTTTGAACCTAGTGCACTGGAAGAACTTACGCTATGGTGTAAGCCGCTATGGTGACTCAGATATTCAGTCCCGGTTTTTCATCTGTCTAGCAAATCCTGGTAATAATTGTAATGTTAAATCTGTTTTGGAGTATACTATCCTCCATTAAACAAGAATACACTGGTGTCTCTTGGAGGCCTGTTGTCCTTAGGCCCCAGGAGAGCTTCACTAACAGCAGCCTTACTCCACTGGGGGTTATAACTACCAGTGCATCCTTGGTACTGCCTGTGTTCTTCTTGTGGAATAATACCCCTGTTGCTATATTTTTCTTGTTGATACTGCCACTTGGATAGCTTGATATAAAGCTGGAAGCGTAGGAGCTGAATGGAGAAAGAGAGAGAGGGCACATACAGGTCAACATTCAGTGACCACGAGGAAAGACACAGAAAGATGATGTTTCCTTGTAAACAGTTTGTATCGGTAGTTAACGAAAAGAATATATTTAATGCTGGTTTTCATGTTTCTATTCTGTATCCCCAGCCTCCCACCTGGTGATGCTCATCTTCCATTTGGAGTCCTTCTGGTTATAACTATGAAAAATAAGCTATTTCTGATACACCAATAAATATGCTTGCTCGCTAGTCCTAAAAAACCACTCCCTGCAATTATGATTGTGGTGACTGCACATAATGAATGTTACAGTTAGTGGTGAAAAGTTTTGCTGTCATAACCAACCTTTTAAAATGTAAAATTTCAAAATAAGCACCACACTTTGCAGTTTGCATTTCAGATACTTCAAAACACATAATACAAGTTAAAACGTATTTCTGCCATGAAAATGGATGATATGGCTATTCAGCGGAATAACATCGGGTTTTTTTGTTTGCTGTGTGTATTTGTTGTGCTTGGAAGGCATGGAGGACTGCAGTTAGTATCTTATTTCTCTGTGTCTGCCAGGCTTTGAAATTAACTTAGGAGTCAGTATCTTTGAGCCCTAATGAAGGGTTATTATTGTCAGAAATGAAGATACAGCTAAATGTGTGTTAACCTTCTCTTGCTTTTTACCGCAGAGTTGAATTAGGATGTGCTACCCACAGAACTTAATTGGCCACCCAGGCATGCATTGCCTTTTGTCTTTCCTATCTGAAATGAAAGTTTAGAAATGAGCATTTTTATTCTAAGATATAAGCATCCTTCCCTGTTAGTTATGGAATTAACTTAGTTGAACTCTAAGCTAACACCCTGATACTCCTCTGAGGGCTGTGAAATCTTTGGAAAATCTAGAGAACATACAAAACTGCAGTTGTGAAATGACTGATTTTCTGGAGGGGTTTCCAAGATTCTGGAGAGGTTTTGGCAAGTCAATAGCCTGACTCTAATACACTTAAATTTTATTATTATTTTTAATAGAAACTCTTTAAGGATTGGTGTGGGGTACTAGAATGGTGTACAAATAGCACAGTTGTCACTACTGCAGGTGTGTCTGTTGTGGCCTGCTACATGCTTGCTAGGTTTGGTACGGGCCACAGAGGGTTTTGGCTTTGGGCTGGGTCTCTGTTCAGACTCAGCATACCTGCCTAGGACTCTGCAACTCGAGGGCTTAGGCCCTGCTCCTCAAGATTTAAACACATACTGGGAAAGCTCCAGTCTTACAAGCGGATGTTTTATTTCCCATAGGAAGTCGTGGGCTGCAAGAGGGGGGTTGGTTTTTTTTTGTGTTTTGTTTTTTTTCTCAATAGCTTTCATTTAAGCTGTTCAAGAAAGAGATCGGAAGTTACTGTGCCCAGGGCCTGCCTCTGTTTTCCCACTGTTATTCTAGGATACGTTCAATGCGGAGCTGTGCCTCCTCAGTCAAGTGGAACAAGGATCCTTCTCCAGAAAAGCACGAGTAGCCTGCGCTTCCTGATAAGCTGACCTGTAGCTCTTAGAGCCTGCCAAAACTGAAGGAAGGTGACTGCAAGAAGTGTCTGCTAGTCCTTCCTGGTTCCACTTCACTAGTACCTTGCACTTTTCTTCCACTTCTGTGAAAATGTCGCTACTTTGGTAGAAGCTTGGTGGCTAAATTAACTGGTCTGGTTCCTTTAAGCCTTAAAGTCATCCTGTCAGCATGAATTGATCTTGCCTTTAATCAAAAGTTGCCTGTGTTGTTGTCCCTGGTCTTGCTGAGGCACAGTGATACCCTTGTGATGGATCATGAAGTGTGTGTGTGGGGGAAGTTACCTAAAATAATCAGTCTACATCAACTGTATGCTGTGCTCAAATTATCCCTGCGCAGGTGTGAGTGTGTTGCCCCACAGTGATGCACTGTTTGAAATTCTGGGTGGGTCCAGGGGAAATGGATCTTTCTGGGCTCAAAAAATGATCTTCTGGCTAGGTAATTGGGCTTTTCAGCTGAGCAAGAGAAAGGTGGTAAGAAGATGAAGCAGGCAGGCCTCTGCACTGAAGCAGTCATTCTGGGAATGAAACCCAAGGGACAGACCTCAGGCAATGCAGCCAGTCCTAGGCACACCTGGAGTCAAACTACTTGCTATGACAACTTAAACTCCTTTAGGATTTGCCTGTTTCAAATGTGGGAGATCTAAACCTCATCTAGTCAGGTCCTGGGGATTTTGAGAAGGATAGATCCTGTGACTTCTGGAAAATGCAGCTATTCAGTCACATGCAATGCTTCTTGCAATGTATGATGCCTCATCTTTTCCTGGCTTGTTCCCAGGAGCTAAAACCTGTTCTTCCAGTGGCTCAAAACTTTAGTGTAGCCAGTGCTCTGGACTGGGTGTTGGTGGTCCCTATTGCAAGTCTTCAGGCTAAAATTAAGTTCTTCTGAGGCAATCTCCTTTTTAAGGTGAGGCCACTTCTTTGTCTGCCTTCTCCTTACATTCACTCTAAAGTGATGGTAACAAAACAGTTACTGTGAGTAAGTCTGCTTGTAGTTCTAATCATATATATATGACTTGAATATGTATGAGTATATATATGCATATATAAGTGTTTTGAAGGGTATGTGTGTAACTTTTCTCATGCACTGAAGGCATGAGTTCTGTATCAAATTTAGCCCCTTACTACTGTCCTAATAGTTTTTATTCTGGGTAGTACTGGTGGTGTGAGATGGCAAAGTGAGGAGAGGAGCCCGTCACTTGTCTATGTGAGCTTAACTCTGAGAAGCTTGAATCAGACCTGAGAGGTGACATTTCATCAGCCGGGCAAGGTTTTTCTCTCTCGTCTTCCCCTTCCTCCACCCCCCTTGGCTGCGTTGGCCTGAGATGCAGCGATCTCTCTGCTGATCGCTGCCTTCCATGGCGCACCGGTCTTTTGCTTTTTCTCTTTTTTTCCTCCAAGACAACACACGGTCTTGCTTTGGCCTATGACTCTTACTCAGACAGGTCTATACCACGGCAGTAGTGTTTTAAGTTCCTTAAAGAGAAGTAGAGTCCTTCAAGTAAGCAACTTGTTTTGCGCTCCGGCTGAATGCTTCCTGCAGGTTTAGATTGTGGGTTTCAACTTTGTCATCCTGTACAGCATTTCTTCCTGAGAGCGTAGACCTGCAACTGCTTTCTCTCTCCTGGGAAGAGCAGGGCTGCCTCTGAATGCCCCATAGCTTAATTTTCCCAGATTTGATCTATGTTGGTTTTAAATCTATGTTTGTTTGGGGAATTGGTAACAGGAGAATGGAGATCCAAAGGAACTCAGTAAAACTCTAATATTTAACATGTAAAATACACAGACTGAGACCAGCCACTTGACACTGGTTTTCCTGCAGCTCTGGAGAATCAGTTGGGCTGGGGCAGTTTCACAGTATCTTTT
>VYZV01004305.1:109214-136538 GCA_013401275.1 Pandion haliaetus | reverse complement strand
TTTTTTAAAGAGTACAACTTGAATATGGTACTTGTAGATCAAGGAAAACTGTGCATTGTGTGTCTGTGAGCTTTTATTTTTCTTATTTAATTTCAGTCCCTGGAGAATGAATCCCAGAACTGAACTCATAAAAAGATGGAAAATACTTGCTTTCACTGATGTGGTATGACATACCGTATAGTTGCTGCCATAGCAGTCTATAGGGAAACTGATATGAACCTTTATGGTGTTGTTGGTGTCATCTCTTTATGAGCAGTTGTACCAATGAAAGGAACACAATCAAGCTTTTGGCTTCATGAAGGACTCTTAAAAGGTGCTGGAATTTATTTTCTCTATGTTAATTTATACTAGTCTACAATGCTAGAGAGGCTATTTGATTTTTTTTTTTTGTTTTTCCTGAGATCAACAGAGCTTTGTTAGAATTGAATTCTAGCTTTTGTGTCTTGCTAATACAGGCAGTGATGCCAACTTTATTGCAGGCGGCAGAAGCTTGAGGGTGTGCATGAGTTCTCAACTTGTAGTGAACTCGGTGCTGCATAGTTCACTATACTTTGAATGCACATTTTGATAACATGGCAGTTTGGTGTTGCAGAAGTAATCTTGCTGCCATTTGCCAATGAGAGGGCTTGTTTTTGGCATAACAGCCTGATACAGGTATCTCAAACTAACCTGTGATTTTAGTGTGAACAGGGAACCTGTACATGCTCTGTGTTACAATGCATGGTCCTAAGAAGCATGTACTTGAAAAATGAGGCTTCATAGCACTGGCTTTGTGTAGTTAGTGATAGCTCTAGTTATAAAGTTTTCTAGATTTTAAAAAAGAAACCTTTTTCTTGTGACTGTGCTACCATTAACATGAAACAGTGCCTGTAAACTGCACAATTTTTTTGGTTCAAAATTGCCTTTTTTTTTTTAAACACAGTCACATGAAAGATGAAGTGAACCATTCTAGTTCACATTAAGGTTTGCAGTGTTTACAGTACCTACACAAATTGCTATAAAATGGCAAGTGTTTGATTTACAGAAGTGCTGGTTTTGGCTGGGATAGAGTTAATGTTCTTCATAGTAGCTAGTACAGGGCTATATTTTGGATTTGTGCTGGAAAGAAACTGTGTTGATAACACAGGGATGTTTTGGTTATTGCTGAGCAGTGCTTACCCAGAGCCAAGGCCTTTTCTGCTCCTCATCCCACCCACAAGCAGCCTGGGGGGGCACAAGGAGTTGGGGGGGGACACAGCCAGGACAGCTGACCCCAACTGACCCAAGGGATATTCCAGACCATATGACATCATGCTCAGTGTATAAAGCTGGGGGCAGAAGGAGGAAGGGGGGGACATTCGGAGTGATGCCATTTGTCTTCCCAAGTCACCGTTACTTAGCATGCTGGAGCCCTGCTTTCCTGGAGATGGCTGAACACCTGCCTGCAGGTGGGAAGCGGGGAACGAATTCCTTATTTTGCTTTGCTCGTGTGCACAGCTTTTGCTTTCCCTGTTAAACTGTCTTTATCTCAACCCATGAGTTTTCTCACTTTTACCCTTCTGATTCTCTCTCCCATCCCACTGGGGGAAGTGAGTGAGCAGCTGCATGGTGCTTAGTTGTCAGCTGGGATTAAACCATGACAACAGAAATTACTGATTCTTACAGAATCATGAGTAAATGCTGAATACTTGCTTTTGAACCTGAATGTGTCTTATGACTAAAAGCACAGAAATGAGAGGCTTTATTTTTTTTCTTAGAGTGGGAAAGTGAAAAGTTTCCCTCCTCTAAGGAACCTTCATAGTCAGAAAAGATGGTTATCCCATAGAATAATGTGTTGGTAAGCAATTATGCTTACTCTTCCATCACAATGATTAGGGAAGCTAAAGTATTCTGGAGTAACGTTAGCTTAACAGCTCACAAGAGTAGTGAAATCTGACTGTTAATGAAGGTGGCCTTCGTAACAGTTCAAATACTCCTTTTTGGGTTTTAATGTCTGATGAGGAAAATGTCTTTGACCAAACAAGTGTTATAGCTAGTATTTTGGTGCGAATAATTCAAAAAGGCAAAAGGAAACCCAGAGCAGGATCAAAAAACTCCAAGTGGAAAAGGAGTGTTTACACAGCACAACATTGCCAAAATACTAATTTTGAAAGATAATTGCTAGTTGGCTACTTATCTGGACCCCAATGAAACTCTCAACTAATCCTCTTACAACGGTGAAAGAGAAAGGAAAGGGTAGTGATTAATGTGTACAATAAACATGCAAGGGGAATTGAGGCAATGGTAGATCCTGCCTCCGGGTAATTCTTAGGAGCAGTCTGCAAAAGGAGAATAACTTCAAGATGAAAGGTTCTGTCATGTTGACTTCAATGCTCTTTTTAGCTTCAAATTATTAAAACTTTTCTGCTAAGGGTTTAGCTTATTTTGAAAAATCTCATTGTCCTGGAGTTGAGATACGTTTTTGTCACAGATGGTTTCTCTTTCTGCATAAACAAGTACTTCATACATGATTCTTTCAAAATGTCTGTTCATACCTAATCCAGTACTGTAGCAGTCTTTCATATGCAATTATGTTAAATGAAATGTTACATTTGACTTGCAGCTGAAGTTTCAAGGCAGACTAGCTTTTCTCTGTCTTAGAATGACAGTGTATTTTAATATCTTTTAATGTGTCATCCCAACGCTACTTAGGGATCAGCTAATACATTAAAGAAGGAAAGAAAGGTGTAAATTCTACTTGAACCCTGCTGGGATGGAATTTTCTTCTAGGTGAAAAAAGTCTAAAAGTGATAGCCAACCCAGGCTTTTTCCAAGGCCTGAATTTCTTGAGGTTTTTTTGTCCTGCCCTGCCATCTGTAGAACTAGTGAGTCAACCAACAAGAAAACTCTTTCAAGTACAACAGAAAACTTCTGGCCAGGAAAATATAAGTAGATTCTTGATTAACAAATAGAGATGCCGAATAACTGGTCCATGAAATATGTATTTGCAATAACTGGTTCATCACAGTTCAGTAGGGCTGCTCTCATTGATAAGCGTTATTCTTGAGCAAACACCGAGAGACTATTTATGCTTTTACTTGTCCAAGTAAGACATGTGGTTCTGTTCTAATCCTAGCGTTTCTGAAATCATCTTGAAGACAGGTGTGGGTGCCAAAATGCTTTTGGCTTGTAGTCAAACATAAAGGGTAGCTCACTCCGTTGCAAGAGTAAGGATTGCAAACTGCATGTGTGGACAATGGCATATGTTTCACGTTAATGGAAAAATGTCTGACAACTGCCTGTTAGATCAAGACGGCCTTTTTGGGGGGGAGGAAAGGATATTTTCAAAGCAGTTCACCTTCTCAAGTGGAACATTGTGATACGAGGAGCTGCTGATTGCATGGCTACCCTTCCCCTTTTAGGTGGCATTTTATCCTTGGCCCAGACACAGCAACTGAGGAAAATATTACACAGAGAAGAAATGAACCATGTAGTAATGATTACAAAAAATATCTATTTGCTGTGCTTCTCTACCTTGCATGCCCCTCGCGTTTGGCAGTGTGGGGACTTACATAGCTATGCACTCTTGCATGGACTGCATTTGAATTATTGTTCCTTTTCTCAAAGGCAATATCTTTTCCAACAGATGTTTGCACAGTTTTTAGACTTTTTGGAGACATCCTGGCTGCTTGCCAGTTCATGGAGGAGCTATAACTGTCAGTTCAGGCTGTTGTTCCCCAAGTACACATAGAACAAGTTTTGCTTGGGTGAGAAGACAGTGCTGATAACAGTAACAGTTTATATTCAGGCATTCATATGTTAAAATCCAAGAGTTATTTTTAGAATATATCTTACAGAAAAAGGCTGTCTACATATAAACTCTACAAACTAAGCTTTCTTATATTAACAGTGGTGGTGGTGTTGATTTTTCTTTCAGAAATGGTTGGGCTGCAGAGCCTTGGGAGAACAATACAAGTAGATATGTAGAATTTCTAAACATAATTGTTTTGTGTGGTTTTTTTAAATAGGGACTTAGCCACCTGAATCTTCTGTAGTTGCATTTCCTTCTATGGTGGTGTAGTGTCTCAAGATACACAAAAAAGGTTGTTGGTTTCAACACAAAAATGACAAGATCATTGTGCCAGCTGACATATTGATTTACCTTAATTTATTCTGTAATTTTGACTTTAGTTGCTTTGGAGTCACTTGTAAAATCTATAGAATTTATTTAATGACAAAGTATCGGTAATTGCAATGCTACTTAATGTAGTTGCTCAGTAATGGATTGTATTGAAATAATGAGGCTTTTATTTTCGATAATACATTTATGCCAGCCTCAGTATAATGTGAACAGAAAACTTTATGTGAATAAATCATAGATGATGCCAAATTAAATACAACTGAAGAAAATCCTTGGTTCTGATCTCATTATTTTCATTTTTGCTTTGAAATGCATGGATATAATTGCTTTAGATTAGGACATTTTTGCTAAAACATGAATTGGTAGTTTTGTTTTGGGCATTTTAACAAGCGTAAAGCAAATAAAAGCAGTATGTGGTTTTAAAAGGAATGAGGTCTTCGAGACAATATATCTACAGTGTACTTCCTATGGAAAGTCATTACCACTTTCTTACCTACAGCTACATAAATTTGTCCTGTGCTTTTTTAATGAAAAAAGTCTGAAATGCACTTCAGCAGGTATATTCTGAGTACTCAGCTGTCACAAGCGTAAGCAAGGTTTATAGAAACATGTAAGTTTTCTCAATAGACAGCTGTGCATGTAGACGGGAGCTGCGTGGAAGCACTTGAGAGGGAGTAGGAACAAAGCACAGGAAAGAGGAGTTAGAGGTAGGAGGCAGAGCTGGTGTTTCCATGTAAGCAAGGCACAATGCCTGGCTCTTGTCAAGGTTCATCTTGTGGCTTGCACAAATAGGAGCTGTTATCAATGTGAATAAGCTAAAATGCCCCATTTCTTTCCCAGTCTTTGACAACAGCCTGACGCATGGTTTCAGTGGAATAATTTTAGTTTCTCTGGAACACATTATAGTCTGGATATAAATTCAGTACTGGATGAGTTGCCTTATAGGGGAAAATGGTGTCTAGTAGGACAGGTTTGGAATTGATGAATGACATCACTCTGAGCAATTAAACTAGCTGCACAGCTGTGCTGATGTCATGCAGCTGACTGCATTTAAATTTATGGCTGTGCTATTAAAGTGTAATGATAACAACAGAGACCACAGGAGGTGGGTAAAGGTTTTTCAGATAAAATGATGAGAGAAGACGTAGATGTTTATTGCAGTGCTAGTGCCTTGTGCTTTCCAAGGAATGCAACAATAATTTCCCTCTCTTCCATCTGATATTGTCTCCAGTAGTATGTTAAATAGCACAAGTGACTTGTCGCTATATTGGTAGTAAGAATTACGAACCCATGCCCTGTTTCACCATCTTAAAAACACTGAAGTACCTAAGGTCCAGTTCCTGGCAGTTGGCTGAGTTGCTTTGTTATGCAGAGGCCGACACAGGGCAAGTAATGTAATGAAAGGGTTTAGCTGGTGTGCTCGCTATATTGCCCAATTTATGAATTTGGGCATCTTGTATTAGGGAGAATGAGAGAAAAAAGGCTGGACTGTCATGCACACAGCTGTGGGCTGGAGTAGTTGTTGGACTGAGGCTGAAGTGACATGAATGAGACCCACAAGGACTGTGGTTCACACGAACACATACTTCACCAGAGCAAGTGCTGTTTTCAACAGGTTACCAATTCAGGAAGAGCAATGCTGTAAGATATTACTTGGAATACAGTCTATTGCAGAAATGGGGGGTGTTCATGTACTAGGTGTCACCTGAATGTTAATAAAACTGCTGTCTGCATTCCTCATATTCAGTGTTTCCTGCAGCAGCCTTGCCCAGGTGGCTGAATTGTGCCTCTTGGCTCTTCGGTGAAGGTACTGATGCAGGAACCCCATGAGAGCAAGGGAGAATTTATTTGTTCAGTTTTTATGAGAAGGATGTGTCCAATGGATCGCTCTGCAGCTGGTCTTTTTAATGTAAGGATTCCTTTTTCTTCTTAAGGGCTAATCAGTCAACTTTTGGACTGGTGCTTTTGCACAGCACCGCAGGTCTTCTAGAGACAGATCTAGAGAAATAACTGAATGCAGAGGTATCAATGTAGTAGGCAATTTTATCCCCAAACTGAGTCTTCCTGACATGCTGAACAAGCTCCTTATCTTGCCTTTCCTCTCCAAAAGAAATGAACAGTGTGTCAATAACTTTAACCGTGTCTGAAACAGTTTTGAGGGCAGACAAAACCCCTCTCTTTGCTACAAGAGAGAGAACAGTGCTTGTGCTCAACACGGAGTGGGACTGTCCTGTGAGTTGGGTAGTTTTCATGAATAATGATTACCCATGTTGCCTCAAGTACAGAAATTGCAGAAGGTGCTCTGGGAAAGCTGATTGCTTACAACCCTGCTTACAGGGGAAATGCTGACAGTTTTGGCAGGAGGGAGAGTGAAACTCTTTTCCATGGGAAGACCTAAAGAAACAAAAAAAGGCTCTAACTTTTTTCCCCTTACATATCTTATTGGCCACAGTATAATGTAGGTTCCCTTAAGAAGTTAAAGCTGTCATAAGTCCAATGCTGTTATGGGACTGTGTATGTCATCCTGATTTACCTTGCAGTTGTTTTGAGACTTTCAGGACTGTGCTCTACTGACCATGTCTGTTGGTAGAGCTTTTTGACTTGATGTGGTGTTTGCTCCCACCTCCTGTGAGCTTCTGAGGGTTGGAAGCCCTGAGGGTGGGTGATGTCCTCAGATGGTTAGAGCAGCTCCAGAGGACTCCTGCTGAGCAGAGCTGCTCCATGCAGAGAAGGAAACCTTCCCTCAGCACCTGAAAGGAGTGGGGAGCTGACTTCTGGGAGGCGTTTTCTTTAGTTTGCTTAACCATTTAAGCTGTGACAAATTACAGTGATGTTTTGAAGGGCAGGTGCAAGCTGCCTCTTCTGGTCATGGCTAATATAAGTAAATGCTGCAGTTGGTGGTGGTGGGAGAGGAAATTCTGGACAGAACTGAATGGCCAGCCAGGCTATTTTTTCTGTGCTGGTGGGTTTTTTAGAATTTCATGGGTGCTGATGCCATTTTAAAGAGCTTAGATGCTGCAAGATGCTGCTGTGTGAAGTAGTAGCCCAGCAATTGAACAGTTGACTGACTGACTGGCAGACCTGTGTGCTCATCCTGGCTAGTAGAAGCTATTACAAAGGTTAAAAAAATTAGCCAAAATAAAAACATTATAAATGCAAATTTGGGAACGTATGGCAATGGTGCTGAGAAACCTGGCTTGTTTGAGAGAGCAGCCTGCTGCTGACGTGGGCTCCTTTATGTATTTCATAAGCTCACTTCAAGATGTGAGGCATCAGGTCATAGTTAAGGTACCGAGGTAGGCTGGAAAGAAGCTGAAGCAAGATATAAATTGCTGGCTTTAAACATGATCACAGTGGCAGGGTTTAACGCTCTTGCAGTGGTAGTAGTTACCTTGCAGAGACAGACGCTGTGAGCGATTACTTGGCAGCACTGAAGAATCTTCCGTGACGCTGAGCAATGTCTGACTTGGCCCTTGGCATTCCAGACCTGAAGTGACACTACTGCTTTTTGTGATGACCATGGCAACAGGTGGCTAGGCAAAAAAAACCAACACAAATGCAACTTGCAGTTACAGGTTACGAGAAGCATGTACCTAGTGTGTTGGTAACTTCTGGATCACAAATTCTTCCTCCCCGGAGAAACTCTATGTATTGGAACCCCCTAGGAACTACCTTTTTAGCTCCGTGGAGAGAGCAACTGCTTGTGAGGAATTGTAGCTTGTCTCTGGTCTATGAGTAAACTGTGTATAAACTTCTGTCGGACTATGGACAATTTCTGTGCTTGGTCTTGCAGTGTATTTTTGGTTGGTTGTGATTTCAAATAGTGTTTTTTTTTAATTTTTCAGTGCACTCATACAGTTTTGAGGGTTTGGGTTTTTTGCTGGTTTTTTTTGGTTTTTTCCCTCAAACCTGACTAGAGATTAGAAATTGGTGTATACCTGTGTATTCATCACAAACTGTGTAATGATAGTTCTGACTTTGGATCTCCACACTTTGGTAGCCAGCAAAATCTGAATTTAGTTATGATGTGACAGCATAGAGTTAAAAAGTTTGGGTTTGAATTTTTTTTTTTTTCCCCTCTCTTTCCATTCTGTAGTGCATTTGAATTTGTTAACGTAAGAAATTTTGCAATACTTTGGCTGGGTCACGTAGGTGACAGTTCTTGCTATCTCATATATATTCCTGCCTCATGAATGGAGACAGGGTTTGACTTTATAGTGCAGCCAGGAGAAGAATGATTGCATGTTTTTGCATCTGAATACATAATTAAAAGGAAAAAGGGTATTAATGCAGTATTGAAATTGTGATACCAATTGCAGAGAGCCTCAGTGGTGTATTATGCTAAAAGAAATTCCCTGCATTCACTCACAAGAGGTTACTGGGACTCGTCTTGTTACCTGAGGTCTAGATGATTCCCAGGAATTTATTTCCTGCGGGAACCTTCAACTGTTTCTATCACATAGCTAGGTTGTCGAGTATTTTTATCGCCTTGGCTATTCACCATGGTTGCATGTGGTGAATCATCACTTTTCTGTGCTCAGAATACTTTCTACTGCCATGGTTACTGGTCTGTTCTTCTGGCTTTGCTCTTCAAAGTCACTGCCATAGCACTCAGCCCATGGCTTTGTCTGTATGATGGTTAGAAGATACTTGAAGCACAATCTGGTATTTTTATATTGCCACACAGCCTTGGCAGAGGCTCGCTAATCACTTTCCAAAATGTTTCTTGAAATTATCCAAAGGTTAAAAAAAAAATTATTGCTGAATATTGTTCTCTGCACCAGTTGTTGCAGCCTTGGTTGACTTTCATCTGTAATTTTTAACAAGGGAAGGAAAAAGAGGCAATCAGTGGTATGCCGAGTGAAGCAGTAACAGTCATCTTCTCCTTTTGCTCAGGTTTACAGCCATAGGAGAGTTTAGAGAATGTGACCCTGTGTCCAATCCTCCCATTGCCCTATAACTTTTTACTGGTCATCTGGCTTTCTTTTGCCAAAAGTAATGTGTATGTCCTTGGTCCTTTGTACAACCTTTTGCATTCACAAACTCTGTGACAGAATGAGTTAAATATTTTTGCTATTTTGGTATGGTCTTAAAGTGGTAAAAGATTATTTTCATTTTCAATGAAGGCAAAAGAGATCATGAGGGAAACCCTTCCAGGGACAGAGCCCAACCTTTGCAAACCTCCCGAACATTGCAGGTGGTGCTAAAACAAAACCTAAGGTAACTTGTAGTGTTAGATAAACTGCTGACAATAAAAATGAGGTGTCAGGCTAAGCAGCAGTTAAGAATATGATAGTGGAATAAGTGGAGTGATTACTTAGACAACAGGGATTTTTTTATGTTGTTATTGACACGCATGTTGTCTATTAGAACTGGCAACAATGAGGTTATGAAGTACATTGCTTAGGAATATTTCTTGACTAAGGTTTGCCAGAATGGGGCAAATAGAACCATACAATAATTTATTTCTATGAAATGAAGGACAAAAGTTCATGATCTTGGCCTACATGGTGACCACATGTCTGAAACTTTCCATATGTGTAGATATTTCCTTTGCCAGGCACAAAGCAGATGTTTGGACAAGAGAAGTGCACAAGCAGTTTATGTGTGTGATTAGCTGTTTAAGTTGATTTGGGCTAGCTGACTATCTGAATGGTTAATCTTAGGGAGGTAGAGTTAAAAAGCTAATTGCAGCTGAATTGATGTCCTTCTGGTTTATATGATAAACTGATGATTTTTGGACACGAGTATTCCCTGTAGGCTTAAGAATTTAAAGATGTGATGAAAATTTATTCCATATATTCATAAATATGTATGTTTGCAATATTGAAAGGGATTTTTGCCTGGAAACTTCTGTGCCTGAAGAGGACAAAATTATCTTCAGGATATTTTGGAATAAGAGAAACCTCTGGCATTAAAATATACATAAATATAAAACTTTTGAGAGAGACTGCTTATACTATAGGTGGTATTGTACAAAGCAGGAGATACAGGCTTGAATCCCAGTTTTAGCTGTCAGCTGTTTAATGAAAAGAATGGTTCCTGGGGGAGGCTTTTACTTGCATTCTTACTATACTTATAGCCTTATTTTGTCCACCTAAGTTGTGTGAAAATATTTTAAAACCAAAGCTACTGTGAGTTAATTACCAATTTAGACATTAATGTCCCCCATAACTTCACAGAATCAAGGAATAGTTGAGGTTGGAAGGGATCTCTGGGGATCATCTAGTCCAACCCCCTGCTCAAAGCAAGTCAATAAGATCAGGACATTGTCCAATTGTGCTTTAAATATCACCAAGAATGGAGGCTCTACAATCTGTCCAGGCAACCTACACCAGTGCTTGACCACCACCACTGTAAGAAAGTTCTTGTTTGTTTTATGTTTAAGTGGATTTTCTGGTATTTCATTTTGTGCCCATGGTGTCTTCTCCACTCACTGCACACCACTGAGAAGAGCCCAGCTTCATTTTCTTTTTCCCTCCCCTTCAGGTATTTATACACACTGTGTGGTGGGTTGACCCTGGCTGGCTGCCAGGTGCCCACCAAGCTGCTCTATCACTTCCCATTCTCAGCTGGTCAGAGGAGAGAAAATAGAACGAAAGGCTTGTGGCTCGAGATAAGGATTACCATCATGGGCAAAACAGGCTCAGCTTGGGGAAATTAGTTTAAATTAGATGGTGGGTGAGGTTGGCAGATGGGGGCCTTTGTCTCCATCAGCAGGGAGTCTCCCATTACTATCACTTGTGGCTTTCTTCTGGTGCTCCTGCACATCCCAGGTTTAGCTGGCTTGGGTCCTTTCTTGAACAGAGCTCCCAGACTCTTGTTGGCTGTGAGAGCACTCGATCTATTCTGGAACTTCAAATCTTGAGGCAAAGCAGGAACATCCCTCCTGGTGGCAGAAGTCACAAACTTCCAGTCTTCACCATCCTGGGAGTCTCTGCTTCCCACCCTGCTGGGCACAGACTGCCTGGTCCTTCTTCAGGACAGTTGATGGCTTGGGTATTTGAAGCTGCAGTGTAGGGAAAGATCTGCTCAATCTCTTGGTAGCTTTCTAATGGTGGTGTGTGTTTAGAAAAACAAACTCCCTTCCCTGACTCAAAAGATGCTGGATCGTAATGATGGATCATGCTGAACATGGCCGTTCATTCAAAAATCTAGAAAACAAAAATCTAGGCAATGCAGTAAGTGTACGTTTGCTTTCGTTGTGTGGTTATGTATAGTCAAAAAACTAAGGTTATCCAGCAGAAACCTGCTTCAGAGTTCAGCCACTTCAATTTGGAACTCCATTGATCTATTGCAGTAGTCTGGTATTGTGGCTGGAAGGAGAATGTGCTTATCATTGTGAACTTAGCGCAACTATGGGGTCTTTGAGAGGAATCGAAGCACAATGTCTTAGACCTGAGAGGTAGTTACAGTATTCCTTTATTAGCATAATGTGTAATTAGGATATTAGAATAATTAGGATAATTCACTGTGGAAAGGACATCAGGAACTCATCTAATCTAACCTTCTGCTCTACAGGGAATGAAGCAGGAAATCAAAGCTGTAAATAGAGTGGTATGGGAGTTCAAAAGTAATTACAAGGAATTTGGGAAAAATAAAGGAGTATTCAGAGACCTTCTTCATTCCTTGCTTAAACATGAACTGTGATTACTTGCTGTGTATGTCTGCTACATCCACTTGCTTTATATGTGAAAGCAAGTGTTTTTATCTGTGTACTGTCCAATGCAGCTTGATTACAGGGGAGGTTATAGTGATGGGGATGGAAAAAGAGTACTGTAACTCCACAGAAGCTTCCACAAGAACTCAGAACTGAAGCCAGAGGTTGGTTTCTCTCCTTTGCTGTTGGCAGCTGGAGTGTCTATTTATTATTTTTATAAACTGGAAAACACTGGGTTTCAGGTGCTGAAAAAAATTTATTCCACTTTTTCCACAAAAATATTTTGAATAAGGGAAGACTTAGGACTGAGAAAACTGACTGAGAAACACTTTTTCTTAGGCAAATTCATTTGCTAAAAAAAAAAAAAAAGAGGAAACCTTATTTCCTGACCTACCTTAAGTAGTTATGTATAAAGAAGGTAACTCTTAACAAATCATTCTTATTAGTACATGCTGCTGCCTGACACTCGCAACTTCTCTGGTGTGTTCAATTTCCTCGTGAATCACAGCTTCTTTAGTTTCCTGAACATCCTGTTTCTTGTTATCTCTTTTTTTAAGCTACAATGCCCTATATGTAAACCATCTAGATAAGTCTGCACCCTGAATGCAGTTACTGTGGGGAGCTGTGCATTTTGTTGTGGTACTTGCGGCAAAATGACAGAATGTGCAACCAGGCCAGGAGGTGAAACTAAACCATGCCAAATATTTCCTTTAGGAAAGTTTATTTTAAAGCTCTTTTAACACATAATTAGGCCATGTCAGCAAGCCATGCACTTTCCTAGTGCAATTAGGAGAAAGCTGTTTAGTTAAATTGCTAGTGGTTGTCTAGACATCCTACTGGAATCTCCTTAGTTGGAATTTAATTAAATTGAGGGAATTTCTATGGTTCTAGACAGAATTATTTGGCTCGAGTGTCTCCTCATTGAAGATGTGCTTTGGAGAAGAGCTTTGAGTTCCTATGGGGGTAGGAGAAGATACCTGGTTTTGAAATTAGATACTGAATAGAGGAGAGGAATTGGAGTTATAAAGAGTAGAACTTTTGTTACTGCTTCCAGGGATGATAGTGTTCCTGAAAAGAAGCTAGGGCTGTACCAATATGGCTTGGCAATAAATGAGAACTTCAGAGAAATGTTCACAGTTCCCTGTTGCTGTCCACAATTACGCTGCTGCTTTTACCTCAGCAGCATCCGCAGTTGTTTAGTTTTTAACCCTTCAATTTTTTTAGGGCATAAACCATAATGCTTAATAGAAACAACCTTTTCAAATCTTATGGTGTAGTTCAGAATGAATTATCCCCTGTAAGCTGTTATTCTCCATCTGCTTACATCTCTGGGACCTCTTAGCAATTAAGTTAGTATTCACATCTTCTGCTCTGTTTACTTCCCCACTATTGCCTTGGCACGCAGATTTAAAAGTTAGGTCCTTGGAAGCAGGAGTACTGCAGGAGTCCTTAATCTGCTGGTGCAGTATCAAGCACAGAGGGTCCTGATTCCACTTGGGCACTCAAACTTCTACCTGTCAAGTGTAATTACAGAGATTATTTTTTTAAGGGGGGTCCTCTTGACTAAATGAGAAGTTAACAATGTTGAATATTTTCTTGATTTGTGTCTTAAACATGGAAATGTTGGCTGCTGCTTTTTTTGAGACTGGAAGTGAAATTAAATACTATGTTAAATATTAGCAGATGCTACAGGGGCGGACAGAATAGCAAAGGAACCTCTTTTGTGGACAAATGGTGGGATTTAAAACTAAATAAAGCTTTGTGTACATGCCATCATCTTGGCAAAATGACTCGTTTTGCTGATGAAGTTCTTCATGTCTTTCTGGAACACTGTCAGTCAGAAATAGACTGCCTTATAAGTAAAAAAAAAAAAAAAACCAATTGCTGATGTCTATCATCTTTTTGAGAAAAAGGATAAAAGCGACCCTGGGTGTATGAATGACATCTTCATATCTGGTTTTTCTTTGCAGTAAGAAGAAATAGCAAAGTTGTGGGGTTATGTTGATTTTTTTTTTTTTTTTTTAAACAACTACCTATATGTGTTATTGAAGCATGCAAACAGTTCCTTTTATGTCAGTGGGATTTCTTTCGTTGGTGTGATACTGAATAAGGACTACAGCTTTTTATGTTGATCAAGTAGTTTAGTGGTTGAAGTCAAATTAATCTTAATCCAGTAGTTGTTCTGCAAAACTGTCTAATCTTTGTAAAGATTACACACCTCTTAGGTCAGCGACCCATCTTTTGAAGGAAAAAGATGTATCTGCTTACCAGAACAGAATAAATCACAAAGCTGACTTCACTTCCAAAGTGTTAATGGGGTTTTAATGATCTTAAACTGCTTCTGACACCATTTGCAGGTTCTGAAACATAAAATGGGATTAGGTCTAGGACTATGATCAGGATAAAGAGTTGGAACATCCAATTTGGGGTTTTAGTACAGTACAGATGAGATCTTAAATCCAACTTTTATTGCCGTGTGGTTTCTAAGTTCTCTGTATTAATTTTATTTTTTTTTTCTTGTGAAGATGACAAATTCCTCCTGTGTTTCAGAAGCAAGGAGGTGCTTTGTGATGCTAGGGAAAATCATGATCTCGGACACTGTGTGTGTGTGTGTATGTATCTAAACAAAAATATATAAAGAAACATTTATCTTTGTAGTTGTGGAGCAGGAGTTAGTGGTGATGAAGGTAGGTGGGTAAATACGCTCTGATGCCATTGGCAAAGGTAGCAACTCCAGAGGGTATAAAATTTCTTTCTTGTACACTCCAAGATTCCCACTGGGATATATGACATCTCTTCCTAGAGAGTATATTTGGAAGAAAAAAGGTGTAGGTGTCTGCACTGGGGAAACAGTGAAATAGTGGGAATATCACTCAATTTGGAGAGTTAAAGTAAATCAGTCCATAGTATAGTACATACCCTTAACACCAGAGTGATAAGTTATCCCAATACCCTATGGTATTTGAATTATAACCCACCCAAACACCAGCAGGGCGGTGTCTTTGTTTTGTAAACCATATTTCCACCTGTGCTCCTGCATCAAAATCTGCATGTTCCTTTGAGGTCTCCTCTCAAAACTTGTAACACTTGCCCTGCTATTCTGTCTGAAATAACTTAAGTCTCTGTAGGTACTTGTGTACTGCAGACGAGCTCAGATTCAGCCCAGGGCCATTGTTTTTAAAAGTGAAGTAGCTAAGACCTCTTCTACTCCTTTCAACAGGAGTAAGAGCAGACCTGTACCAGCTCACAGTCCTTCTACACCACTAGAAAGGATATTTCAATATTTGTGGGGTTTCACTCAGGCAGTTTCTCCCCCATAGGATCAACTTACTTCTTCCTGTAATCCCTCATGCCTGGCCAGGTAGGATTCCAGCAAGAGGATACCAGTTCCCTGGTCTGGGGCTGGACAGAGTCCTGGGGCCTTTCCCTGGGGCCATGTCTGCTGGTGATACAGGTTTAACTTGTGGGAGATGTGCTGTCTTTGAGGCACTGAGTTGCTAGCTGGAGGAGATGAGCAGGCCACATGCCATCAAGAAGGACAAACAAGAGATTGAGAGGGTCTTCACAGAGTGTTTGCAGAGGTGAGAGCTCAAGCCCCGCAATACAAGGAAGGCAGCGCAGGTAGACACCACGCTTGATGGAGTGGTGGGTAGAGACTCCCAAGAAGGGGGAAGCTGGAAGCTTCTGGCTTAAGCAGCAGGAGAAAGGTTCTTTCTTCTCTTTAATCTGAATTTACGAAATTGGTACTGTGCCCTAATAGCCAATGCAAGAGAAACTCCATTAAGGGAGATACCAGAGCTAGCTGGGCCTGAACAGAGCATAGTTACCAAGAGGAAGTAATGGGCACTAGTGGTCAGAGAATCATTTTTACATGAGATAGAAACACCCAGCTGCCAGTCAGACATGCTGTCACAGGAGGTTTGCAGCTTGTTGGGGCCCAGATCCAGGGTGTTTTAGAGGACTGCTAAAATTTGTCTGGCCTTCAGATTGTGACCCTTCATTATTGCCCACAGGGCGCTAATGATGCCACCAAGTGAGACCTAGAACAACTCAAGAGGGACTATGGAGCTCTGGAGGCAAAGGTGAAGGATGTGAGAGCTCAGGTTGAATTGTCCTCAGTCCCACTGCTGAAGAGGAAAGACTTGGGTAGAAATGGATGCCTCTTGAGAATTAACAAGTGGCTGTGTGTGTGGTGTTGCAGAAGGTGCTTTGTCTTTGGTGATTAAACGTCCCTTTTCAAGGAATGACATACGGGATCAATCTGACAAAAAGGAATACAACTGCCTTTGTCTACGGACTTGACAACCTGGTGAAAAGGGCTTTGGACTAGATATGGGGTGATAACAGCTTGCACTTAGGAGAAGGAACAGAGGTTAGGGGTGGCAAATACAGAGAGCAAGGCGGTGGGCGAGAGCCCTCAAGAAAGGTAAAAATGGTCACAAGGGGCCAACCTCAAGCTCTTGCATGAGTGCAAGTGAAGTGGGAAACAAAGAAGAGGTGCAGGAGCTCTGTATGTTGTTGCAGGGCTGTGATGACATTGGATAACTGAGATGCCGTGGAACAAATCGCATGACTGTGTACAGACTCTTTGGTAAGGATGGTTGGGAAGAGGAGTGGCAGTTGCTTTAAATGAAGGAGTGCTCCAAAAAACATATGTAAGATCCTGATGTGAAAGATGTGGCAGTTCAGAACAGACTTCTATCTAACTGACATTGGGTACTGGCCCTTCAGAATGAAAACCAGATGAGTTTTTGTCCTATGCTAATAACGACATGCTTTAACTGCCAAACGCAATAATGGCAATAAGACTCTTAGACCATAGCAATAACATTGTTGCTTATGAAAACACAGAACCTGATGTGCCTCAGGTGCCACATTCAGGTTCTTAACTCGGTTGTACTTTCCATCTACATCTTGCTCATGTCGCTCTTTAGAGCTGGCTGTCTGCAATGCTGTGAGGAGAATCCAGCCGTAGGGTTGGGAGTGAAGTGCCATCGATGGCAACGCCTCTTGTGGGATATCTAAAATAGAGACGCTCTGATTTCACACTTTCTTGGTTATGTCTCTTTGTGAAGCAGAAAAGCGTTAGCCCAGCAGAGTCCTCTTGCCAAGGCAATGTAGGAGTTGAAATGGGATCAGAAGCCTCTCAGTTACTTCCCCTTCTTTTCATTCCTACAGAGTTGGTGTAGGTGAATCTGCTTCGTGAGTTGGTGCTGGTTAAGTACAGCTGGCTCTTAATGAATAGAGGCCATAGTGCCAAAAAGCCATCCTGCTTCACATTAGGTTTTTTTTCCCCACTCTTTCTGGAAAAAGGAGGACATTTCCAAGCAAGGGGGATATTTGCAGAATGTTTTGTAGTTTATCCTATACCTTCCTTTCTGGAATGTTATAACAAATGTGTCTAGCAGGTGCAGACATTAAATCAAAAGGTAAAAATCTAAAGAAAAGTTCTAGTAACTAGTAAATATGTATTTCAGTTTACTTAACACTTGCTCAAATCTCTGACAGCTGGAATGAGAATGCCTTATTAGGACGAGATGTAATTTTCATGTCTGTCTCAGAGCTGAGGTTTGTTGTAGAAATGGGACCTACTATTCAGTCTTACTTCAATCTCACTTACTTTTAAAGGACCACAGCTTACTACTATAGGTGGGAAAAGCAAAGCACTAGAATATATTCTTCTGGGGAAAAACTAGTAATAGAGGATTCTGATACAGGATGCTGAAGACGTTTCCAAGGAGTTTTTAAAAAAACCCTATTTGTTATAGTCCTGCCACCAAAGTTGAGGTGGAAATATCTCTGAATGAGTTCATTTATTTGCATGATCAGTTAGACTGGAAAACTAATAAGTTTTATAAACAGTAAAAACAGGAGAAAAGCATCAACTTTTATTGTGCTATATAGTTGCAGGCTTTTCTGCTTTTATAGATTGCTTTGTATGTTGGCCTTGCCTTTGGAGTACTTGGTATTCAAAGAAAATGAATCTTCAGTAAAAAAGCTTTAGTATTTTATGACATAAATTGGCTTCTACAGCAACTGTGGCTAAGAGTTTTGAAGATCCCTTTGCTTCCTGACTTGCTGATGTATACTTCCAACCTGTTTATGCCTATTTAACTTTGGAATCGCACTCAATTTTCATATCCTGTAACAAAATATGTTGTGAAAATAAAAGACATTCTGAATCACTTTCTCAGTGAAAGGAATTAGCAAGAATTTTGCTAGTGAGTGAGGGCTTGGAAGTCTAGTTCATTAGTAAGAACTTACCCTGCTAATTAAGTCTATTTTTTTCAAAGTATCCAAACCAGTAATTTATCATCTGTGTCTCTAATATCGCTTCTTAAGGAGTAAGAACTGCAGTCTCCTGAAATCTGAAAGGTGGAAGGATGTTTTTCTTTGCAAATTTGCACTGGAATCAAAACTGTTGTCTTAATACTTGTGTTACTATGTTGAAAAAGCTATCAGTGCAGGGACTTCTTTATTCCACAAAGCAAATGATCAAGGATGTTTAGGCAAGACTTACAGCTGATTTTAGAAAAGAAATGAACTACTTTTTGTCTTTGTTTTTTTTTTTTTTTTAAATTTGTGACTTTCATGGAAATACTTTTTAACAGTGGAAGACTTGCAAGACAACTTTTGAAATAGCTTTTGCTTTTTTGAAACATTTTAATAAGAAAGCAAACCCAAGAAGTTTTGTTTCTCTAAGTCACAGGCCTTGTAAATCTATTTCTTGAGGCACAAATATGATTCCAAGTATATACTAAGAAAGTTCTTCCACAAAAGAAGCGAGAAAAGACTGCTAAGAAATAATGATGAAGTTTTAATAGCAAAGAGGTAAAAGCACTGTAAAAATGAAGACTGTTATCATTACTGTAAGGAAAAGTAGTTTAAAAATGGAAGACCACAATTGTTGCCATATGACCGCCATCCATAATTTGTCTTAAACAGAATGTTAGTAAACCATAAGCAAGTCTTCACCATTGATTGTACACATACTTGGCAACTCTGTACTTTACATTATATATTACATATTCATATAACTTCCATTATCACTACAACTGGAATTTACCTTTTATTTTAGAGGGCATGAATATTGGTGGTAAATATGTATAGTTGATTTTATATGTATAATTGTAATTGTGAGCATATGTATTGCTATATGTGAGTGTAGTTGGTAATCCAGACCACTCAGTAACATGTTCTACCGTTCAGTCTGTTTTCATGAATGCTTGCTTAGAGGTTGACTTGTAGGAAACCTGCTTAGGATTCCAAATATCCACTGTTTACTTTTGTCTCTGTAACTATGACAATCTGATAAGACCAACAGATTCTTCCTGGAGGTGGTGAAGAGTCAAGGCGGGGAAGCTGATTTATTTTTGTCCTGTAGATTGAGAAATGAGGCTGTTGAAGCACCTCCTCTGAGAAGGGTGACCAGTGTGTCCAATTATTACCCCTAGAAGGAACACATAGAGGAAATTCAGGGTGCTGCTTTTAAGGACACAAGACTTAAATAGTAAGCAATTAATGTGGATGACAGCAACGATTAAGTCAGTCCTAATGGCCTTCCTGGCCTTCTCTCTGAGGTAGTGAGAGAGAGAGAAAGAAACCTCATGAATGCAGAATTAAGATGCCGTTCAAGTATTTTCTACTGTGTTCAATAAAACTGAAATTTCTGATATCCAGGAATACCTAAGGTATATTACTGAAGCCTACCTTGGTGTCTCCCCGAAATAAAATTGCTGTCCAAACTCCTTTGGGGTTTGGTTTGGGGGTTTTTGTTGGTGGTTTTTTCCCCTCACTGGAATCCTACTTTTGAGATTTAAGTGGTGGAAAGCTGCCAAATTTTGTATTGCCTACAGACTACCACAAGATGGCAATATTATTTCTGTGCTTAATGAGACAAGAGTTGGTTTTTAGCAAACTATCAGCCTTGTATTGAAGGGAAAAGCTAATGGAGATGACTTCCTTCTTGGTAAAGGCTGGCATGTGTTGGGCTCACATCTCTTATTAGATCAATTAAATTTTAAGTAACCTAGAAATTATGTTTTAACTGATTTTGATGTTGCAATGAAATACATGGTGTCAGGTGATACCATGCCAAGTTTGAGTTCATATGGTATCCTTTCTATAGAAATAACATTGTACATTTATAATAACATAATATAAGGCATGTGACCAATAAATGAAAAACCAAACCGCTCTGCCCAGTTCAGTCCATATTTCACAAATGTAACTAGACTTCAGTTTTGAATTAAATATTCCTTTCTTCTATTCTCAATCTAAGCATTTGTCTGGTTATCTGGGCTGGCACTTGATGCTGGGGTGTGACTTCTAAGTATTTCAATGACTGCCGGGTGCGAGAGTCATAACCTGTGAACTGTGCGTAATTTTTTTTAATAGTGCAGTTTTTGACTGCATGTTGCAAAATTAACTGTGATGTCACCTTGCCAAAGTCTAATGCAGAAGTTCCAAGAGCGAATAAAGGAAACAAAATATTACTGGCTATGCAGTTATCTTTGGACAGTCTCCAGGCTGAAGACGTTTTTTCATTGTAAACTACTAGAGGTCTCGGTGTGAGACCATTTCTTTGGACCTACCACAGGGACCCCATGAGTGCCAAACCCAGAGGGGGAGGAGAATTATTGTCAAATACTCAAGGAAACCCAGCAAGTGTGGTCTCATCACCACATAAATCCCCACTTAAGCCAGTTTCGCTGCATGGTTTCTTTGTCAGGGCCTCTCTTTAAAGCTCCGGTGTCAAAAATTTGAAGTCAGAACAAAAATGTGTGAAAGACTGCCTTAGGCAAGTGGATTTTCAACTCTTAGTGCAAGTGCAGTACATTCTTGCTCGAATGGATGAACATTTTCTAATTAACTTCATTATCTTCTCATTTAAGAGTAGCTGGTTTATTCTGGGTTATTCAGTGTGTCACATATCAGCATGTGTGTTGTTCATCAGTAGCTACTGGCACTACAAGGTCTCACACGAAGAATGTCAGTGTTGTGTATGAAAGTAGAAAGAGGACCAAATTATTGATAAACTGTTTCAGTTTGTATGTGTTGCAAAGAAGAATCTCTGAAACTCTGCCTGTACCTGCAACATAAATGCAACATTCCTCCCCAGGAACTGGCTCTTGAAGAAGACTGGATGCCTTGCAGTGGCCAGCAGGTACTTACTGTCTTGACCCTGAGAGCACCAAGAGGTGCACCCTCTGTCCGTGGGTCCAGGAGATGCATTTTTTAAGCTTAGGCTCAGGCCCTCCTTTTCTGAATTACGTTGTACTTGTACCTACAACAAGCCTGTCCTCAAGCCTGTCTCCAGCCTTGTCACCTGGATGGATCTCAGACCTCTGTTATAGCTCTGTCTCAGACCCTGTGTCTTGCTACTCCTGACTAGACTGCCTGGATAGACCCTGAACCCAGTTCATCACCTCAGCACATCTTGGACTTTCAACAGACCCTGCTATCAGCCCCTGGCTCTGCTCCACCAGCTCAGGTGCTGCAGGACTGTGCCCCAACTGGTGAAGATGCTGCCCTGCCTGTGCCATGGTCACTCCCGACTTGTCCTGCCTTGCGGAGCACCTTGCTCTTGCTGTTTCTGACAACTTTCTGCTGTCTTCATCTTTGTAAGCTGCTCAGATTGATGAAAACTTGTTTTCACTGGTCTGTAACAAATAACAATATCTCTAAAATTGTTATTTCAGAGGGAAAATAACAAGGGAAGGGGAAGCAAGTTTTCTATACGCATGCTATTTGCTGATAGTAACAGCATCTAGGTCTGACTCTTGCTGTTTTTTGCTTAGCCATTGCAGAAGAAAAGATGATATACCAAAAAAAGTAGAAGTTTCTAAACTGGCAAATGGAAACTAAAGTTCTTGGTTGTGAATCCGTCTCGCCTTCTAAACATTTGCAAGATGAGGTTTTGGTAAGGTGGGACACTTCTTAGTCCTGGCAATGTTATGTGCTTCAAAAGGAGCTTCTTCCACAGAACTTTTTCTAGGTAGGTGAAAGAAATGTTTATAGGCTTATTCTATTGTCTGTGTGCATGCATCTCAGTTGCTTCGAAGTCTTCTGCAGCTTAGCTAATTAATGACTCCAGTTCCACACGTGATCTTATTAATGCAGATTCTACTTCTGATGTCCCTTGTTAGGTCTATGAAACGCTACTGCCATGATGCAAGTACCTTAGCTGCTTTGTTACCTTTCTTTGCCTTAGATAGTAAAGAAATGAGTAACCAGGATGTCACCAGGGCAATGATGTGGCTTAATCTGTAAAGAACATGTTGGAGATTCTATCAAATGTGTGACTTGTCTTTTGTTTTATTTTGCTGTTGGCAATAACAAGAAATCCTTTAGTGTTCCTTCCTTTAATTGTCAAATTGAAAAGAAGCAGCTGCATTTCCCTCCCACCCCACTTTCAGACTGGCTTTAGGTAGTTTTCTCTCTTCTCTTAATGTGCCACCTATGACCATTCCAAAGCACCAGTTTCATCCACCAGATTGGAGGAGAAGTTCAAGCATATTTGTAGTCCTTCTTGCACCTTCCCAGAGCATTCCCCAGAGTCCCTCTCTAGAAGGTATAGGATAAATGTTTGCATGCATTCTTTTAAATAAAATAGCATTTTTTTTCTATTCATAGTAGGTATCTATTTAGTATACTCTGCCCTTAGCAAGTGTAGTTTTCTCGGTGTACTCACTCCGAGGTGTTCTATGTGTATTGTGCGTAGAGCTAAATATGGCGATCTTTCAGTCAATGAGAGCATTACTATTGAATCTTGGAATGAAAGTATGGATATAGGAAACTGTGTACTTGGCTTGCAGAATTTAGACTAGTACAATTCTCTTCACTCCTTGCTCCCTTTAAGTATTTCCAATTTATCCTGAAAATTAAGAAGAGAAAAGCTGTTTTGACAGCAGTGGTTAGCTTAACAATTTTGTTTGTAATCAGGTTTGAGCGATGCCACTTGTAGATTCTGCCCTTCTATTGTTTTTCGGCTATACTTTCTCCAGTGCAGTGTAAGAGTGACTTTGCAGGAGAAAAAGGGATAACAGGTGCTATGCTAAGGTTCTTACCAAGTATCTGATGGCCTCTTAATCTGGAAGAAAGAATTTTGCTTGCCTAAAAATTTAAGGCCAGTATGTTGCAGCAAAGGGAATCTGGTATGGCATCTCCCAAGGTATCTGCCAAGTCCCATTGTACAAAAGCTGAGCAAAGAAAGCATGCAGGCAGAAAAGCACAGTTATCGGCTCTGCGCAAGAACTTTTCTAACTGATCTAGAAGTGAATAAATCAGCAGTGGTAAAAGCAGTAGGATTTGCTAACACAGTAGAAACAACAGAAGCGCTCAGTGGTGACTTTTGATTTTGTATTTGGGAAAGGGAGAACACAGGGATATTTTGTGGTAACTGGCAACCTCTTATTTTTCTCTTGAAATGGAAAAAAATGAGACATTTAGTAGGATGGTGCAGACAGCTTGTTGGTGCAAGTTGGAAATGGAGTATTTTTCCCTAATGTTTTAAAAAAAANAAAAAAAAAAAAAAAGGCAAACAAACCCAAAACCCCAACACCTTAGTGTGATGATACACTGCTGTGAACATAACTGCATAACTCCTTGCTCAGACACCTGCTTGTTGTCTTTGGGACAGCAATGCTGTGGCTTTCTGGGCTACAGCAAACCTTACATAATCCTGTCCAGGTCCATGGAAGTCTCTTAGCATCTCTCAGATGTGGCTTCTTTATTTCTTGCTTTTCAGCTGTACCACAGGCTCCTTTGTTGGTGAAGTCCCACCTTCTGCTTCTCCCAAACACCCCGTCTGCTAGCAGTCTGGAAACTTCCCTCATCCAAGGGAAGTGGACCATAAAATTCTCATATACAGCTCCTGGATTTAGAAAACAGCCTTTGAACCTTCCAGATCTTCCTAAATAGAGCACCGCATGTAGTTAGCAGTCTGCAACCAGTTGTGTTTGAAGCAGCAAAGTGGCTGGCAGTGACCTTTAACAAGGGTTTGCTAGAACAGTAGCATCTAATGCGAGTTAAAAGAAGTCAATGGAAAGGAGACTGACGGGAATATGAAGATAAATCTTGGTAAGTTGCTAAAACGTATTCATTTTAAAGTAGTGAATTTCTCTAACTTCTTGGTTTAGTGCAATACTTCCTTTCTCCTAAAGGAATTTAAATGAAAGACAATAATCCGCACTTAAATCCACTTAGAGTTTTAGTTTTTACTCATTGTAACTGCAACTTATGGTTGCCCTCTGACCTGTAATAGCATTAATGTTACGGATTTTTCTTTTGCTCTGCAGTTCCTGATGTTCATATACCTCTCAGAGCAGAATATCAGCAATTGCAGTCACTGGCAGCCCAGTTATGGTTTGAAGGGTTGTGGTATTTTGGTTGGGTTTTTTGGGTTTTTTTTTTGTGGAGATGAGGGGATGAGTCTGATCCTGATAATCATCAGCTGGTGAATGCTGAAGATCTGCTAAAAGCCCCTGAAAGCTTAAGAAGGGAACTGAGAGCAGGGGTTTGCACAATGTTCTCGCTGGCTTGTATAAAGCCTGGTGGGATGTTGCATCCCACTGTGCTGTGGAGTCAGTCTAAACTGACTTTGGACCCCTCACTCCAGGAAAGACATTGAGGTGCTGGAGCGTGTCCAGAGAAGGGCGATGACGCTGGTGAGGGGCCTGGAGAACAAGTCTTATGAGGAGCGGCTGAGGGACCTGGGGTTGTTTAGCCTGGAGAAAAGGAGGCTGAGGGGAGACCTTATCGCTTTCTACAACTACCTGGAAGGAGGTTGTAGTGAGGTGGGTGCTGGTCTCTTCTATCAAGTAACTAGTGATAGGATGAGAGGAAATGGCCTCAAGTTGTGGCAGGGGAGGTTTAGATTGGATATTAGAAAAAATTTCTTTACTGAAAGGGTTGTCAGGCATTGGAACAGGCTGCTCAGGGAAGTGGTGGAGTCACCATCCTGGAGGTGTTCACGTAGCACGTAGACGTGGCACTTCAGGACATGGTTTAGTGGGCATGGTTGATGGTTGGACTTGATCTTAAAGGTCTTTTCCAACCTAAATGATTCTATGATTCTAAACAGACAATGTGATTCAGTGGAAGTCCTGAGGAGCTTCACTTACTTTTAGGCTCCCAAAAGGAATTAAGAGTGACTTCTTAGCTAAAAAGTAAATACATGTACTTGATAAATGGCTTTTCATAGCATAAAAAGATATGGTAGGATGCAGCAACTGGAAACTAAAGCCATACTACTGCAGACTGAAAAGAGTCTATTTAATAGTGGAAGAAATTAACCTTTGGAAAAAGCGATGAAAGGCTAGTGGTGACTTCCGTACCGACAGACCTGTCCATTCAAGACTGGATGCCTGTCTGAAAGACAGGATTTTTCTGATTTTCTGGAGTAAGCCTTATGTCCCATACTTAGACATTTTATTGGACCAGCCTTTTCTGGCCTTAATGTATGAACACTAATGTCTCAAGAAAAGTGTCTGCTCAGTAAATCAGCTTCAGTTCTGCTTTTGATTCTGTTAATATTGCTCATGGCCCCTAAGCCAGTGCTGATGGAGAAAATTGGCCTGCCCTTTCCAAAATTTACAGTACTGGTTGAATTTTGAACTGACATTTGACATTCCAAAAGTGAAATTTGGAAAGGTGTGCTTTTTTTCTGTAACATAGATTCTATATTTGTTGGCTTCGAACATAACTGGAGGCAAATTACTGAAGCCAATGCTTCCTTGTTGTGTTTTTGATGAGGAAAAAGATGACGGTCAGAGTTGTTGGGGTCAGGATATCATTTTTTTTTTTTAAAGACGTCTAATGAGTAAAATGGTCTAAAAAGAAAAAGCTTGGATGGTGAAAGACATTTTCTAGCAATGCCAGTGACTTAAAACAAACTGTCGCTGGAAAAAATCTTCTACGAGGGGTTAGCATTGGGTTTTTGCCGCTGACAGGATGGTTTCTTTGTCTCCATTGGAGATCTCACCTTCTTTTCCATTTCCCTTCCACTCTTCCAACTCACACACACCTTTTCTTAGTTTTACTGGCATTTATCCAGTAGCCAGTTTGTGTAATACTGCACACAGGCACTTCTTGCAGAAGGTGGCTGAAGGTACGGGTGGTGTCATGTGCATTATTGAAGTCTCTGTTTTCAGCCTTTCTCTATTTCAATAGACATCCCAGTTATGCTAATGATGGATGGGAATAGCTCAGAAGTTACATTAGAAAACGGGTATTTATTATGTACAAGTGACGATAATTGTTTTCTCTAGCCTCCAGTATTTCACAAAAAGTATACAGTAGAAAAGTAGAAGCAGTCATCTTGAAACCACTGGGTTTTGATACTTTTGGCTGAAAATCTAGAAGTGGTTTAACCTTGAGAAATATTAAAACTTGAAAGGAGAACTGATGGAAACCAATATTAACCTTCCAGTTTGGATAGCCTAAATTTGTAATACTAGTAAATTTTTCAATGATCAATCTTAAACTAAATGGAGTCCCTGCATTATCTGTGAATAAGTGCTTTTCTTTCTTCTGAAACATAATTTTAGACTGGACTGAGTTGAAGTTGGCATCATTCCCTGTGCTCCCCGTGATATCAAAGTGCACCATATATTTTAACTTTTTAGTAGCTTCTGCCAATGAAAACAAAAGTATAATTAATCGTCTCAGCAGTTTTGCTGCCAAAGGTTCCTGGCCACAATTCTTTGCTTGTTTTATGCTGCAGATGCATACTTCTGAACCTTGTTAACATTTTTTTTTTTTTCCTTACCAATGATTAAAGACTACTGCTGTCCAAGGAACTAGCCCCACTTTAAAAATAAAAGAAAATAAAGCATGATCATTAAAGAGTTAATTTGCTCATGAGAAAATATTTTTGAGACAAACTCTTTAAAGGAGCTAAGATCCTTGTTAAGGTTAAAGCACCATCTCAGATATCAGTCAATTAATTGCTCTAAATAGTTTTGACTGTAGACTTATATTGCAGATGGGGTGTGTTATGATACTGAAAAATGACTCTACACAATAAATGTATGAGTTAACAGGTTGAGGACTTATCTCTTTGCTCTCAGGAGCATCATATAATTGCCCTAATAATCTCAGCCCTGAAAGACTGGTAATATCTGTTCCATGGTGATATGATACTTTTAAATTATTCAAGTAGATATATGTTTCAAAATATATGATCTGATTTCTGACTGTAGGGGTAGCTTGAAGTGCAACTCTCACACAGGACTTTTAGGAAAAGTTAATTTTTCTTGCCAAAAAAATAGGTCCAATCTCCCAAAAAGGGATTTTTTTTTTTTCATCCTCTGTTTGTGGAGTTAGACCACACAGTCTGGTTTTATATTATTGACAACTGAAATTGGCTGATGAACATGCTTCTGCTGATTTTGATGGTAGACAAGCGTTTTCCTACCATGTAGAAAAGTTTAATTTTTTTTCCCTGTTTTGCCTTCATGGTAGTCTTGCTACAGTAACATAAGCTGGATATTGGCGTGGCAAGACTCTAATGTCTTGTTCAGATCTTTGCTTTTCTTCCCAAGAAGCTTTTGGTCTGCTTTTT
>VYZV01004305.1:30459-107020 GCA_013401275.1 Pandion haliaetus | reverse complement strand
CTACAAACACATATCCAGCAGGACTGTGCAACTCTGTAGGTGGGAGAGCTGGCAACCAGAATATTCTGTGTAGCAAAATCCCCCTTTGTGTTTGTGTGGAAGAACTGATGGGACAGGCTGTGCTGTGAAAAGTAAAACTGGAAAATTAAAACCTGCCTGTCTTTAAACAGAAATATAATCACTTGCTCTCTACAAAAGCTCACTAGATTTCATAAGCAGACGGTGAGACCTCTTTGCTCCTGTTTATTGCTGTAGTTTGTCATCCAACAAGAGCTGGTGTAGTCCATGCTGAACTCAGTATCACTGCAACTATCTTATAAACTCTAGTAGAAGTAACCATATTAAAAATCTCTCAAGTAGATCTCACAAGATGCACTTGCTGCAGTGTACATAGACCTAAACTCTGTTCCCGAAAGCTTCAGTCTACTGTAGATACTATACCAGAAAAGTTTAGAAGCAGGCAATCACTTTCTCGCCCACACGTTAGCACCCATGTGGCAAATGTGGTTTTTATGTTGGGTTTTTTTTGGTTTTTTTACAAAATTTATAATAAAATTACAGGTTTGCCTTCTCTCTCCCCCATAGAACCATGGAATTACTTGCCTTAAAAAGGATCTCTGGAGGTCACCGGGTTCAATCTCCTGCCTAGAGCAGGGAGAACTGACGGGGCTACCAGCACATAAGGTGGAATGAAAAGATACTATTTAACTTTGCCATGAAAAGAAGTGTGTAATCTTGCCTATTGCACCCATCAGCAATTGTGAAGGTTGTTCTGAGTTAGCAGCTCTGAGTTGCTTTAATGACAGCGTGCTCCATTAGTCACTACGTGGCAAGCAGCTGCCATGGCAGCTTTACAAAGTTGCAGCTATCGTTTAAAAACAAACAAAAGCCCTGAAAAATAGCTTGGCTTTGGTTCTTTGAGTACATGCTTTCTCTGAGTTGACACTAAATATGGGTACAAATAGCGCTTTGTAAGTACAGCAGTGTGTTGTAGCACCTAACTGGCAGAGCCTTCTTGGACAAAAACTATGCCCCTGTTGAATCTGATGAACTATTTGCAAGCTTTTTCTGAAGCCAGCATATGGAAAAAATTGCAAGTCTTATGTTGGAGAGCTTTTTTTTCCCTTCTTGGGTATGAGATCTTCCTGTGAGTTCTGAAAGGCATGCATCTGCCACCGATTCTGCTGGTCTGAAAGAGGGGAGACCCTGCCAGTCTATGTAAAGCTGCTTTTCACACAGTCAAGTAGCTGGCAGAGTGGTAAATAGCAATAAAAAAGGCTTAGGAAAGACTTTAATTAAAGTAAGAGCTCCACTAATTATGTTTGAGGCTACACAGAGGGAGCCTGACACTGGATAAATTTTTCAGACTGTTGGAAGAGAAAAAATTAATTACAGTCCCAGTCACAAGTTGAGGTCATTTATTTAAAGGGAAACACTTAGTGCTGTGGTGCTTCATAATTTATATGCCTGGGTATGCTTTACATAGCTGGACTTGTAATGTGATATTTACTTTTATGCCTAACGTTATTATGTTCTTAAAAGGAAACCGTACTCCAAAGAGGTAAAATTAATTTTTTTTTTTTTTTTTTTTTTTTTGTGGGAGGTGGTGGCACTCTTCACTGAAAGCAAGCAGTCTGATTTCTTTTACTGCTGTGCATCCTGGTGGCATTTTGAAAGCTGTTCAGCTCCATAATATGGGTATTGCATATTAGCTCCTGTTTAGGTCTGATAATGTGAAAGGCAGAACAAAATGTGGTTTGCTACAAGTGCCACGGCTTGTGGAATGCTACAGACAAAACTTTGAGCTGCTCTTAATCTTGTGCAACACTGGCAAATTCCTGCTGTAACAACAGCAAGTAGAGAGTGAACCTGCCCTTACCTGTGAGCTAATGATCTTTGCCATTTTCTTATTTAGGTCTCTCAGTCTTGGGTTGAATTGCAACACAGGTGAAGCAAACAACCATAGTTACATTGGCCTTTGGTAAAGGAAGCAGCTTGTCCGAGGCCAACTGTTTGGTTTTGCTTGCATGTTCTGCAACTGTACTGCTTAGGCAGCACCATCAGTTTAAGTAAGCTGGTGCAAAATTTTTGGACTATAATGAAAATTGCTTTTTGGTGTGCTGGTGTGAGAAGTCCTGATGGAAGGAACTACTCCAAACTCACCAACTGTACTGGAAAGATGAATGTGTCGGGATTGTAGGTTATCAAAGTTGAACTGCAAGTAGCAGCTACAGATGTTGTGTTTGTTACAGCACAGTCTCATGCAGAAATGTTTTGAACTCCATATCCATAGTGTTTCTTTATGGGTAGGTTTAAAATGGTGCATTAAGTATTAAGTTTAGTAATCAAAGCCTTTTTGGAAAAAAACCACTAAACCCAACCCTTTGAAATGCAAATTAAAAATTACAAATAAAAAATGAGGGTTCTCTAGGACTTCTCTGCAAGTCCTTGCTGTGAAGTGAATGCTATTCTCAAATTCATTGTATAACTTGCTTCCCTGTGCTCAGGCAGTTGTCCTGCTAGTGCTACTTGCAAAAACCTGAAAGCTGCTTATGCTAACTAAGAACTATTTTAGGTGGAGGACAGGACAAGTTCTTTTAGCTCCTGACATCTTTCAAGAGTAGTGTATGAGAAGGAAGGCCATAGTGCTGTCCTGCAGCTGGAAATGTATTCCCTAGCTGTGCTGCAGTGGGTTCTTGAAAAGCTATGATCTCCAGTTGCTTCCCAAGCTCCAAGCATAAACTTTTGCAGTATCTGCCAAGGACTGGATGTTCTTGAGATCATGCTGTACATTCATAATATTGATCCAAATCTGTGCGGTCAGCATGCTTCATGTGATGGCTATATATATATATATATATATATAAAAATTTTTTTTTTAAAGCTTAGTAAAGCTTTTTACCATAACTTATTACCAATTCGACATCTTCAAATTCTATAGGCAGATCTGAAAATCTTGGCCTTACTGTTCCACTATAAAGCTTTCCATGGAAAGCTGCTCCTCTACCCCAGTTGCAGCAACTTTAACTGTGGCGGTTAAATACTCTTGATTCCAGAACTGTCATTGCTTTTGAATAGTCTAATCAAAGTCCAATGTGATTTTTCATGAATTAGTTATTTCTAGGATAAAGTAGAAAATAGGAAATTAAGGTTTTGTTAAGGAGCTTTTTTATGACTTAGGATAGAGTATTTCAGTTGGAAGAGACGTACAACAATCATCTTGTCCAACTGCCCGACCGCTTCAGGGCTGACTGAAAGTTAAAGCATGCTATTAAGGGCATTGTCCAAGTGCCTCTTAAACACTGACAGGCTTGGGGCATCGACCACCTCTCTAGGAAGCCTGTTCCAGTGTTTAACCACTCTCTCGGTAAAGAAATGCTTCCTCATGTCATGTCTGAACCTCCCCTGCCACAGCTTTGAGCCATTCCCATATGTCCTGCCATTGGATACCGGGGAGAAGAGCTCAGCACCTCCTTCTCTGCTTCCACTGGATTTCCCCTGGGAGTGTCTGCTGTTCATTTTCAAGGAGGCATGGGCAATATTTTAAAAAAAAAGATGTTATTTTACTAATTCTCTTTTCATTTGATAGCAGTGCTAAGCTGCTATTTAGCAACAGCCTGGTAAACATTCCATCTAAATAAAATCTGAAATTTCAGGAAGTAGGAAAGGATGTTTTCATGGATACTGTCTTGATTACAGAACAGACTGGGTTTGCTGCATATCATTTCTAAGACCCTTATTGAGCTTTCCTGACTTTACCAATTTCAAAATAGATTGAAATATTTGCCTCATGAATAGAGGCAAATAGAGTTTCCCATCTTGAAGAGGACGATAGGGAATGACTGTTCTCTTGGGCTTTTATATCTGTTCAAGTCCAGTGTTACCTGTTCATGAAAGATAAAGCATTTCTCTGCTATAAAGCCGTTTTTTTCCAGGCTAAGCAGAGAGGGATAACATTCTTATCAGGAATGAAATCTAATGTTTTCTGAGCATCTGCACAAACCCAAGAACCATGAGCAGAAGTCTATGTGTTCGTAGATTGCCACTGATTAAGTGAGGATAATTGAACTAGGATTAACAACCTACTACAACAGACACAGGGCTACAACAGGTAAAGCACTCCGTACCTGGAACCCAGTGCCCCAGAGCATGGGACAGAAGTCCAGATGCCTGAGATTTTCAGGTATTCTGGTTTTCTGCAGTGTCTTGCCTTATTTGCTACACAACTTTTAACTTTGGTGAAGATCGAGCATATGAAATGTCATGAAACTCTTTACATAGCTCTGATTTGTCTCAACAGGTGGTCTCGTTGCAATGTCATAAGAAAAGGCTGTCATAATGCATATAAACAAGGAATTAAAACTTTTTAAAATACCAAGAATAGGAAGGTCCATCTGAAAAATCTGCCTTCTGAACATGTGGCATCACAGAAAAAACCTTTGAGAATCAGTTTTTTGCGTGGAATGTGATCAAGTGATATAGAACTATGTATTGGCTGAAAAAATGAATAAGCATAGCAGGAAGCTGGGAAGTCTACAGAGGAAACACACAAGTAAAGTGCTGCAAGCAAGCACCAGCTGTCTTGCTGGTGACAGGTAGCAATGTCTGTAGGAAATCCATTCTTGCGTTCTTTATCTAGCTATTTTTCATACAAGAGCAGATGTATAGAACTATATGATCTGTTCTGGCAGAACTAGCTTGATCCAACGCAGACTGAGATTCCCAAGCACAATTACATCCCCATTACTGTGAATTCTGCTGTACAGGTATTACAGGTAAGAGGAATGTAGCTGAAAAAGTTAGTAGTATGAGTACAGAAGTATCTGGATGACTAAGTATCTTGTATTAAGCAATATAGCAAAATGATTGCATTTTTTTTTTTTTTCTTTTCATTGCAGTTCAAGAACCTTCAGTGAACAGAAAAAAAAAAAAAAAAAGGTGGTGCATGAGCAACAGTGCATGGCACATGGCTCATTCATTACTGTGATCTCAACTGCTGGAGCCACAGAACTGGCAGGACTCTTTGGGGAAAGTCCATGGAAAGCAAGACCAGGGCAGGAGTATCCTGTCCACTGTCACAGCTTCCTGTCAGCAGTCAATGAGCTCACAGTTGAGAACAGATGTTTGTATAGGGCTAGTGTATATGGCTATCATAAAATCTTTACTGAAGATGAGAAAGCAAAGAAGGATCCTGCAAAGTTGGATATCACATAAATGGTAGACCTTAAATAAGCGTTTAGGCATGTGATGTGAGGTTGCTATGTATTTCAGGGTTGGTTTTAAGTTTCTCATCTCTTATTCTGCAAGGTGAATTTTGAAACAGAGAAGTGGCTTACAGTAATAAAATTCAATTATTATCTCTTGTGTCATTTTGGAAAATATATGAAGAGGTTCTGACTTGTCAGCAGCTCAAAGGTATATTTGTTTTGGTAGCAATTTGCTCACAGTGTTTTATGACGTGCAATGACAGAAATTGGTTGGTCTATCAGTACAAACCTTTTAGGAATGAGATCATATTCCATCAGCTGACTTGCATGAAATTCAAATGTTAATTTACAGGTTTTGGAAGAGCACAAGAAGCCAAAATTGCTACTTACAACATCTGGAGAGAATACTTACTGCACTTGGTTAAATCCATTAATCCTTTGGGATAGAGCTCATTGAGGAGAAAGGAGGTGAATGCCAACCCAGGAACATTTGTTTTCCTCTTCGCACTTCCTCCTTCTCTGTTAGAGCTTGATATTTTAGTGTAGAATGGATTAACATCTGTATCACTGAACCACCTCATGTGACTGGAGCGACAAGGCGGAATCAAAAAACAACCTAATGCAACTCCATAGTGTTTGTTTCACAGAAGCTGTTACTGGGGAGCAGCGGAGAAAGCTATAGAAAGCTCTATATTCACTGTATATCTTTATTGTGAATATTGGACAATGTTCTTGCATAGAGTAATAGGCAGTAATATAAGAAACTAATAAAAAAACCTGTTTACTGGTTGTTCTCTTGTGCAGCTGTTTTAAAATTATTGTGGGAAGTGAGAGGGGAATTGAAATTCTGTTGTTTTGTTAAAGAAGGGTTCTTCAGTCCTTTATATTCTTATTTTTGAAGTACTTATTGCCATTCACTTTCATCATAAGTAGTTCAACAAATGGCTTCCTTCTGCAAAATGGAACTGAGATGGGCTGTGAACGACTGTTGAAAAACACATTTTAATAAAAGAAAAACATTAGGCTAACTAAAAGCAGTGACTTGAAGAAACAAGCCTTGAAGCTAGCAACCCTTCTACGCAGTAAGAGTTTCAAACTATCTTATTTAAATGTTGCTGCATAAGGAATTATTTTCCTGTGGTAAAATGCAACTGTAGAAGCATAGCTGGAAAGCAGGGGGTAATATATACGGACCATTATCCAGGTGGAATGGAAAGATTTATTTTTCACTTCATAAATTTCTCAGGTTTTAAAAGTATACTTTATGTTATCTACACTTGTGACCAGTCTGTGCTGACGTATGTGGGGAATGGAAGGTCCTAATTCATAATGGCTGTTGGAGAGATCCTCAACTACCATGGCAGGTATGAGATTCCAGGAATGTAAAGATTTTAATTTTCTTTTCCTCATTTTTTGTATACTCTAGGGAATAGAAAGTATTTCCTTTCCCTTTCATTAATCTCCTCAAGTGTGATAAAGTAAGAAAATTAAATCTGGAAAGAAGTGAACAGAGCATCAGTATAAATTCATCAGTATAAATTCTTCATAACTGGATGCGCAAGTTCTGTCTTTTTTGGTTTTGGGGTTTTTTTTGAACACAGGACTGGACACACTACCCTAGATGTGTTCTTACAGATAGCAAATAGAAGGGAATACCCAATTCTATTAGCCTGCTATCATACATGATGGTATGTCATTGGTTTTCTCTGCTGCAAGGGCACAGTGCTGACTTTTTAAACTTGCTGTCCATCAGCACATCCAGATTTTCTCTGCATACATACTTGCTTGTTTATCAGCCCCTGGCCTGTACTGTTGCGTGGGGTTATTCCATTCCATGTGCAGGGCTTGACACTTGCATTTGTTGAACTTCTCAAGCTTCCTTGCCAGCCCAGTTTTCAAGCTGGTACAGGTTCCTTTTGAGTAGCAGCCTCTTCCAGTGTACTGATGCTCCCATTTTGGTATCTTAACACCTATTTGCTGAGCGTGCCCTCTGCCTCTATCCAGGTCATTAATAATGACATCAATGAGGAATGTCCCTGCCACATGGCTGTCAGTTGGACTTTGTGCTGCCAGTTTTCACCCTTTGAGCTGGGTGGTCCATGCAGTCTTTCAGCCACCAACCACGCTGTTGCTAGCTGTTGGAGTCCATGTCTCCCCAAACTAGCTCCAGGGTTACTGTGGCAGACCGTGCTAAAGACTGTACTGAAGTCAAGGTACACAACATTTGCTGCTCTCCCCTTGTCCACAGAGTCAGTTGCTGCCTCCTGGGAGGCAAACAAATTGGTCAGGCATGATTTACCCTTGTTAGATCTATGTTGGCTTTTCCTCACCGTCATCTTATTTGCCATGTGCTTGGAAATGGCTTCCAGGAAGACTTATTCAATAGCCCTCTCCGGGAATGAAGTTTGACTGACTGGCCTGTGGCTCCCAAGCGTCTTTTGATACCTTTCTTCAAGATGGGTATGACGTTTGACTTCTTATGGTATTGGGAACCTTCTCCAATCACCATGACCTTTCATTGAATTGCTATAAAGTATGATTGTGCCAATTCAAAAGTTTTAGGATGCTCCTTGTCAGCATGAATTTATGTCAGCTTCTGCCAGAATTACACTGCTGAAGGACAGCAACAGATGAAACAACTGTTTCTGGGTTGCCGTTTCCATCAGGAAGAGATGTCTGGCAGAAATAGAAAAGGAGAACTCTGAAGGGCTTAATGGGTGAAAATATAAAAGCAGAAAAGTGCAGCTCTGGTATCATGAGTAGTTACAAACACTTTGTGTGTATGCCTGTAAACGGAGAGAAGAAAAACATTGCACACTGATGAGGTTTTGGGGGGTCGGTTGGTTTGTTTTTACACTGCTTAGTAGTTGCACAGAGTATTTAAATAACTGACCAAGCACTTAAAAGCAGTTTTGGTCCTTTGTAATTGCAAGTGTGAAGCAGACAAAGAATGTGTAAGACATGTCTCTGTGTTCCTCTGCATGGTATGGCTTGATTGTCAAAGCAGAGGTGTTCTGGGTGCGTTTTGGAGAACATGCATTGGGGAAAGGTTGTGTCCTGTCTGGAATAAGAGCCTGTGGGAAGCTTTTCAATTGCAGTAGGATCAGCACAGTCCCAAAGTGTTCAAGTGTGGCTTAGCTTGGTTTGGCTTAGAAGGGTGACTGATGCAATTTGATATTCCATAAAATTTCAGTAGCATATACTAGTTATATTTATCTCTGCCTTTGGATGGAGAACAGGGTCAGAGACATAACTGTAGTTGTAATGTTAAGTTTTAAAGCTGTTATTTTGGAAATGATGTTTGAAGCATGCTGTAGAGAGGTCATGAGGACTGAACAAGTAATTGTTGATGGCTAATTGCGTTTTACTCTAGTTGACTTTAATAGAGGCTGCCATACCATGTTTGCATTGAAGTTTGAGAACTGGAAAGGCTTCCAAACAGATTTGTTTCTGCAAGATACTAGAAAAATGTGGGGGATCCAACACTTCAAGGAAAAACACAAGCAAGTTGTTATCAGAGGCTGTGTCACTGCGGCTTACTAAAGTTATTCCTTGGAAAGGAAGTGACTGAACTACACTAGCTGACCATTACGCTGGCATTTATCTGTCTTATGACTATGTCAAGAAGACACATACATTGGTTTAGAACAAACAGCAAGTTTATAGGCACTTTACTCATCAGCTTAAAATATTCTGGGTCTTTTTTTTTTCTTTAAAGAACAACCAAAATAACCTGTTCTGGAACAGGTGAATGGAGAATAACCCTGTCCTGATCTGTGCCAAGTGATCCAGTCCATCTCTTCAATTTCTAACTTCTGTGAACAAAGATAAGCTAAGAATGTGTCATGGAGCAGATTGAATCAACATACCATGACATTATAATGAGTTGAAAATGTGATGTCAGTCTGCTTGTAAATTCTGGCCAGCAGGAGCTGTGCGTGGTTCGTTGACAAATAAGAAGATACTTTAGCCAAGGTGTATATCATGTTACAGCATGGGATTTAGGTATTCTGCACCAACAGTAGAATTTACAGGGAAGCAAATCTACAGAACTACTGCTACCAAAACACATGCTGGGAAAGCTTTCTGTAAGCAATAAGGATGTAATGATGTGCTTGTACTCTTCAAGGCTAGGGCGAAAAAGCAGTTGTACTTACCTTGAATGGAGCCGACTGGCTGCACATTCGTAGTGGCATCTGGCACGGTACTTGTCACTGCTATTAGAAAAACTACCTGAGCCTGTACCTCTGTTTCTCTTTAACGCAGGTAACAGCAACACATACAGTCTTCTGCCTCTGTTGTTCTTCTGGTGTTGTGTTCCCTTGGCTTAATTAACAGCAGAGGTTGTGGGTCAGGCAGTCAATGCAGGTAACACAGAGCTATATCAAGTAGTTGCTCCAAGACAAGAGGAGCTGGCATAGGACTCTAATAGTCAGAAGCCATTTGTCTAGCCATTAAGTATAGCATATATTTCTAATGTTTTTATTTGCTTTCCTAGGGAAGGTTTAAGGTATTTGTATTTTGCCTTCAGCTATGTCAGGAATACTTCAGTTACTGTGCTGTTTTATTCCTGCGATGTAGGTGTTCTGTGCTCTTTTGAGAAACTGCTCAGCCTTGTTGGCTGAGCTCCTACCTTTGTGTTTGAGAAAGCATGACTTCTGTTGTGAATCCTCTTGACTTGCATTGATATCATCAAATAAGATGGGCGACGCTCTTAGTCATATGGTTTAGTTTTAGGCAGTCCTGCGAGGAGCAGGGAGTTGACTTGATGACCCTTATGTGTCCCTCCCAACTTGAAATATTCTCTGAGTCTACGATTCTATTGAATTCACCAAGGACACTTAGTTTTGCTGTCACCAGTGGATTTGTGCTTGCATCTTGTGTAGAGATATACATAACTCTGACTCGTTTCTGGGTCAGAAAAGTAGATAAATCCTTAAATGCACTTAGCTGTATATATAAATTGTATGTGAAAAAATATTGCCAACCTTCTTGTAACAATTTTTTCCTTAACCTATTTTGAAACTTCTTCTGTGTTGGATGTCTGTCTTTCAATTTTGGTGGGGCATGAGGGAGAAGTGTGAAACTGAAATTCTGCAAGCGTTACAAAACAGAATAATGACAATTCTCTTGTTTGTTCATCTTTTGCAAGCTTTTGTTTCAAAAAACTTCTATAGAGCTGACAGATGGGAGCTGCCAAGGGAGGCTGTCCCTGTGATGGAGAAGTGGTTTGCCACCCCTAGGTTCTGCGGGCATTCCTGTCACCTTTGTTAAACCCAAATCGGTCTTATGATTGCTAATGAAAATTGAGGTGATGTAGGTGCCACACAATACAATGTTGTTTGGATATATCTTGATTTTATTTCAGCTGGAGGGTGCAAAATGCATTGAAAGTGTGATGCTAGCCATGGCAATTGTTGAAAGAGTCACTGCTGGATGAAGTAATAAAGGTGAAGAAGTAAAACAAAAAAAGCCCAAAAGCACAAACTAACCCCCTCAGTCCAAAAGATTTGCATTTACAGATATCACCCCTCTGGTGTTTAAAAGACTGGAAATTTTCTCTTATGATTGTACAATCTGCACAAAATACATGGCTCAATGTAATGATTTTCTTGAAACTTGTTGATTGCTAGCTTTGATCGTTAAAGAATGGAGTCAGTGGGCAGTTATGAGAAACTGAATGGTCCTACTGTATTTGATTTGAGATTGTAGATGCATCTTCTCATGTCATGCATAAAGACAGGCAATCTCTGCAGAACGCAGCCACTAAGGATTTACTTAACTGGCCACTGGATGCCAGTATTGCTCTGCAGAAACTGGTAGCGGAAAGCTTATTTTTGTGACTAATATTTCAATGGCTGCTCCAATGTCAGAATCATTTTATCACTTGTTTTCTAAACTGGGATAAAGGGTGGGTAAAGTGCTAGAATGAAACACACACTTCATTT
This sequence comes from Pandion haliaetus, assembly GCA_013401275.1. Lineage (NCBI taxonomy): Eukaryota > Metazoa > Chordata > Aves > Accipitriformes > Pandionidae > Pandion > Pandion haliaetus. The sequence continues at coordinate 95,865 of VYZV01004305.1, read as the reverse complement.
TACTTTCTTGAGAGGCTGAATAGAGAGTGGTTGTTGATTCCTATTTGACCTGTATTAAAGCACATTAGATTTTAGAATCATCCATAGCAGCATACTTTGTAATGAAAATAACATCATCTTTGCAGTTGGCCTTTTCAAACTGTGTTTAATCTGTTCTGCTGCTGGTCTTTGCTACTATGAAATAGCTTGCAGAAGGAAATTGTCTTTGCAAACTCAGGACTGAAAATCCTGATAGTGACCGAACAAATCTGTGACATCTGTGACAATTTTAAAAATCTGGTACTTGTGGGCAGATTTCCAGGACTTCTGAATTTGAAGACAGTGGCTTCTGTCCTTATGTCTAGGAGTTCATACTTGAAGATACAGTGGAGAGAGAAGTTTATTCACTGCCCTAATAACGTTAAGATATTTGTCAAGGAGATGCTTCTGATCTTCTAATGGCTATCAGAGGCTGAAATAAGGGTTTGCATTGTTTGTTGGCTTATCTATTTATTTATTTCTTTTTAAGAGAAGCCTTGTTCTGGTGAAGGCTTAGAAATGATGAAGTTTCCAACTTGGTCACTATTGCCACAAAGGTTAGTGTGCAGAATACACAAAGGAGCACATCACTGTTCACCTCATGCTGTATGTTTATTCAACAAGGGGACACTGGATTTGGCAAACCTAACTGCCATATTGAAACACTTGAGTGGGAAAGTATGCTTTCTCTGTTTCATGTCAGTCCAACATGCCATCTCATGTGCTGGAGCTAGCATGAAAAATCATTATATCCCCGAGAAGCAGCCTCTGGGTAAGTAATCAATGGATGAAATGGAAATGATGGTGACTTCATTATTCGGCCTTGGCCTTGCCATGCTTTTACTTTGTTCCTAGAAAAAGTAACAGCTTTTCCCTTTAAGTATGCCTTAGAGATAACATTAACCTGGAGGTAGCTGGTTTTAGTACTGTGGGAGAGGAAACACCCTTCTTCCAAGTTTTATTAGCTGATATGGAGAAATGAACAAAAGAAGTTTCTGTAGTACGCTTCCATTGTAGGGGAAGTGAGAGGCTCTTTAACAGCAGGGTCCATTTGTTGTATTTTAAAGGAAGGGTTATAAAAAGAAGCTTGTGAGGCACTAGCCTAACTCTAATTAGGATTACCGTGCTGCTTAGCTGCCTGTCTTTAGATCACAGAATGCTGGCAGGGATTCAGAGGTTGAAATAACTGGGTGGCTCATACTCAGGGACCAAAAACATTGTCCTGTTCATTAGCCAGGTACACTGACTTCTTTTCCTGGCAGTCTTAATGTGTAGTGCTCATTGCAACTTACTCACTGTGAGGGGTTCTAAGGACCTTCCCCCTCTGGCAGGTGTGGTTGCTGAGGTTCATGGCCACCTTGGAGATGGTGGGGCTGAAGGCAGCTTTCTGGGTGGGTTCCCACCTTCTTCTTGACTGCAGCCCTGGCAGTAGGAGCCACAAGGTCCCATCAGCCGGGCTGCGGTGACCGGCTCCAGCTCATGGCAAGAGGCTGAGCCCAGAGTTTGCAGGAGCCAGGAGCGGTGCAGGCAGAGTCCCGCTTGGGGCAAAGCTGCAGCAGGGCTTTAGGGATAGGGTTTGATGAGCAGTGTTTTCCACATGTGGTGCAGGGAGCCTGAGCAACCCGTGGTGTGAACCGGGAGTGGGTCATAACTGTGACGTGCTCTCATGAAAGCCTGGGATCCCTCACTTCTGGTTGAGAAATAGTCACTGGAGCATTTTGTGCCACCTTCCTGTCTCAAGGAAGACCTAAGAGCAAAGCGAAGTAGGTAGGCAAGTTTTTCTCGTGTTTTGCAAGAAAACCAAAAACGAGGGTAAGAATTGAAATGTACAGAAAAAAAGAGGGGGAAAGATGGATCTCTGCAGTCCAGGCAAAAGCTGGAGCCAAATGTAGAAAAAGGGCTCGCTGGATTTGGAGACGTTCTGATCTCCTGGAGCTTGTGAAAAGGAAGTCCCGAGAGGGGGAAGAGGTGAAAGCCCTGCAGAAATACCAGCCTGTTTTTTGTTGTTGTTGTTGTTGTTGTTGCAATGTACCTGATGTTCAGAAGCATAAGTTCTTTTGTAAAAGCGATATAATGATTTTCTGAAACCATTTAGAATTGAGATTAGTTCCTAACCTGTGTGAATTTAGGGCAAGGAGAATATCCTAGCCAATGAATATGTGCAAGATTTGTGGCATTTTTACACATTTGCTTTCAAAATAAGTTTTAAATAAAAGTTTTAGAAGTTTTCTTTACTGTGTGTGATTTATTTATTTCTTTTTAGGAATACTTTAGGAAGCAGAGCCGATAGAAATCTATGAAGTGCACAGAATGCACTGGAGAATACAGACATTCTTGTTTATTTTTTTCTTACTGTCATATGAGATGTTTAGTTTTGCCTACAACAGAAAGAAATATGACTTTGAACAAAACGCAGTCTTTTAGTTCTTGGTGTATTTTTTTTTTTCAGACAATTTCTGTTCAAATAATTCTGTTCTTGTCTGGCAATAGACAAAAAAATACTTTTCTGAAGGAGCAGGCAAGAGCTAACCCATCCATCTCTGCTAAAACTCCCCAAAAGCAGAAACCCTTCAAATATGCCCCAGGTCCCTCCAGCTTGCTCACAGAAACTAAAGGCTCTGCTAGACTGACTAGTTTTTTCTTTGCAAGCATTTCCCCAGATGCCTGAGACTCTGAGCAGACATTGCTGTTCAGCATCAGGGTTCTTTAGCAGGGCTGAGCACCACTTCAGCTATAAACTTGTTCTGGCATCAGTCAAACTGCAGACAGTAACAAAACAAACAATGAAAATTTTGCTTGGATAATAAAGGGTCAAATTTATTCTTTTGAAACTCAGGATGCAAAGACTTCCATATATGACCCTCTAAGCACCAGAGAGATCAAGAAGTTCTGCCACACCTTGAAAGACTTGAAGACATTTTGTCCACCACCTCCAAGGACTGGAATTCATAGGGTGTCTCTGTTAGGTTTTGTGATAAAGCTCGTCTGCACACACACACGCGTACACACACACACACACGCACAGAAAGACAACAGCAGCTGGGGACCCCAAATAATACCCTGCCCCAGCTACTCCTGGGCTCATCAGCCCATCAAAGGCCCTTCTTCGCAAGCCCAGAGGAGCACAGGGACCAAAGGCAGGCAGGAACCTAAATTAAGGACTCAGAGGAGGGTCCCCTCGAGGGGAAGGTGACACTGTTATGGGGAGGGAGTCTGAGTGTGGCAGCTTGATAAAGGGGAGGCTGCTGCAGCTCCAGGCCCCCAGGTCCGACCAGTAGTGAGGCTGAGCGTGTATTCCCAATAGGTACATACACGCAGGCAAACACCCATATGCCACACATACGTACACATGCATGCGGCTGGCTGTGCAGATCAGCACGGACAGATGCACTCAGCACGCACAAAACCACAAACAGCACCAACGTCCTCATCCTGCTCCCTTCTTTGGCAGATCAGGGTGAAGGTCTATTAGTGGGAAAGACACGCATACGTATGACACAGCTGGGAACCACGTTTGCAATGCTTGAACAGCCGTGGCCCACAGCCTCCTGGTGAGATGGACCACGTAAAAAGGAGGGATAGGAAACGCTTGGCATGGGGCAGGGCTCTCAGTGGCAGAGCTGAGAGCAAAGGGAGAAAGTCGGAGTCACTCTGCAGAGGAACGGGAGGACTGGGCTTAGAGGGAGTTCAGCTTCATGCAGAAATGTATGCTTTTTCCCTTTACCCCTCTGATCTTCTGGAGGGGGGGGAAGGAGATGGGGTTTTGTTCAAATCTTACAGAGACGCAAGAGGAAAAGGTGTGTGTGGAGNTTTGCTCTGGTAAAAATGGTAAGGAGGTGAGGACGAGCAGGTTGCCACTGGATCGTCCAGTGTCCCTGTTCATTGAGAAGGTAATGGCCGAATGGGAGCTGTTTCCTATCTTCAGCAGGCTGTGATACACTGGTAATCATAAGAGATCCATGCAGTGTATCACTGTATGCATAGCCAGTACTGTCACTCGATGTATGGGTGTTTATTGCTTGTGCAAGCAAGTGGGGGGAAAAAGCACATCTGCTAAACTTTTGGGGTTTCTTTTAATTACCTTAAATTATAGCGAGAGAAACAGTTACAATGATATGCAAAGTGGAAGCTGAACTACAATATCAGTTTCACAAACTGATGCCTGGGATGCAAATGCAGCCCTGATATATTACAGTAAAATCTTCCTGTTTCATTTGGGTTTTGGGTTGGGTTTTTTTTTTTTTGTTCGTTTGCTTGTTTTTGTGTCCTAAGTAGCTATTATATCTGCAGGCTAATTTGTTGCCTTCTCTGAGAATAAGGCAGCTTCTAGTTCTCTTTTTGCTATTTTAGCACCTCACAGATTGCAAGCGGGAAATTCTCTCTCATGGTGACTCCACTCTGCAAGTGATGGGTGTTCCAGCAGTGGGCCCACACCAACAGCCAGCAAGGCTGGTATAGGAATAATACGTGATTATCACGTCCAATGTTTAACCAGCAGTAAAAGTGCCAGCAGTGGGAAATGGAAAGAAATGTGATTGGTCACCATCTGGTGATTTCCTGATCGTGGTGTTTGGCTAAAGAAATCTATGGCCATGGTACTGAATTTGCCTGTGGTGAAAAAGAACAAGGAAAGCTGGGCCAGCAGCTCCTGTTCCACTGAGGAGGGAATGAAAGCAAAATGCTGCTCTTCCCTTTCCTTGTAGCTCCCGCAGGGAATCCCCAGTACCCGTTGGTGGGCAGATAGCCCACTCTCATGGGTGCGGGGTCCTGGGCTTGCAGAGAAGATGTGGCAAAAGCTGCAGTGAACGGGTGGAAGAGCAATGAAGTACGCACAAAAAAAGCAGGGTGGGGAGGAAAATCTCTGCATAGAAAACAGCCCAATATACCTTGGAAGCTGACTGACAACATGAAAACGACACCAATTCTGGCTTTAAAATTGGTAGAAATACACATCTCGTAATGCTCAGAGAAGGCCCTTCAGTGGCCTTCAGTGAAGCAAAGAAAATATGAAGAAAGGAAACAGGGTGTTTTTTTCATTAAATTTCCCTTTTTCATGTTTCTGTAGAATGACTGTATGTAACTACTGTTTTATTGACCATCTGTAGTAATTGAAAACTCAACCAGCACAGCTTTCAATCCTGTTGTTCATCCTTTCCTAGCGCAGATGGTCTAGGTTTTGTTTCACCTGTGCTGTAAAATAAAACAGGCTTTGTGTGGAGTTAGTTTAAACTTTCTCTGCAGTCACCTGAAATGCTTGGTTTTCCTTTAGAGATTTGAGTAACTCTTCCTTCTTTTTGTTTAAAGCACAGTCCCTTTCAGAAATTACAGCTAACTTGTATTGCATTTCAGCAGAAACACTTAGCTTTGTTTACACTTAAATGCTAAATATTTTCTTCTTTCAAGCTTAAGGAAATGAAGTGGGCTGTATATTTGGGAGAAAACACTTTTAAACAAACCAGGTGAACAGGTATGTTGATAAATTGTTTTATGATTAATTCCCAGATAAGGTGAACCTATTAAACATATATACTAGAGAACTTGGGTGTGTTTATAGAATGGACCACACTCCTCCTTTCTTCCTCAGAAGTACTATTTCAGCCCTTGATGTGTTGATCGCTTCACAGTAGCAAGTGGCAAGAGGTATACTGTGATAACAGTCCTACTGGGAGGGGAAAAAAATGATTGTCCACCAAATACTTGTTTCTTCTTTTCTGGACTTTCTGGCCTCAGCATTTTGTTGTTCAATTTAGATAACTACTGAAGATACAGAGTTTGGAAGATTTTAAATATAAAACCAACCTTGCAGAAAGAGGCGATATGGCTGAAGGATGTTTCCCCCTCTTCTCATCAAATCTGCTGATCTAAACTTTAGACCACTAATCTTTCTATATGATCCTATGAAAACATACAAACTAAAATTAGATACAATTCTGTATTGTTCGATGAGAACACTTTCTTTGTAGAGGAATTTTCTTCTTTTAGCATGAAATTGAATCTTGAATTGGAGAAGACTCTTCTTTTTCATATTTTTAACATGAAGAACATGGGATTCTAAGTGTGATTTAAAGTGCATATCCTGTGACTAGTTATCCTATTTCTTGCAAGAAAAAAATTGATCTTGATCCTTAAGCCAGTGCTGAGACATGCTAAACCTTCTGCTTGTGCACTCTTCTCCTAAAGTTCAACTTTACAGCACGCTTCTTCAGGGTTTCAGTTCATTGGGAACTTTTTGTGAAAGGCTACGTAAGAAGCACGGGCTTTGTGTGGGGGCCAATATGCTCTGGAGATAGACTTGTCATGCTTAGGGATAAAGGAGTGCTTGTTTTTGCACCTTTGAATACACATTTGCTGTCCTTTAAACATAATTTTTCTAATGGTAGAGCTTTGGGTGGCTTAAGTTACAATTCTTGCATTAGTCCTCCGAAGTGTGTTAGCTGTGACAGAGATGCCTGTGTTCAATTTGTGAAGCTGCAAAATAATCTTATCATCAAAACATGCCACAAAATGCCATTTACCAAAACCTGAGATATTATACAGAACTCCATCTTCCTGAGAGGCAGTAGTGGAAAATGGCTGTTCCATTTTAGGTCCCACTTTTTCACTGTAAACCCTACAGATGAGGAAATTGGTTTGTGTGCGAAGCTTTGGGAAAGGATGGTCTCCTTCTTTCTTAACCATCCTATTTCTTTAATGTTTTAAGGCTAAGAAAATTACTGTTATCTGTTCGCTGTGCCTAGTTAAACTGTTCAGATTCCATTCAGATGCAATGTCCATTCTAATGTCTTAACTTTGGCAAAATGCTTGTAAAATACCAGTAAATGTACATGTTTCTTTTGTTTAGTCCTTGCTAGGGAGCATGTTTTCGATGAGCTATAGTTCTGGGAAAGATACAATAAGTAAATAATTGCGAGCAGATAGAGCACAGACTTAGTGGATGGATCATCTTGTCTTCCTAAGCCAGTTGGTGTACTTTGGCATAGCTCTGACTTCAGTGGAGCTATGGATGTTGATTTATGTTATCTGAAGTCCTCTTGCCTAGGTTGTTGCTCCATTAATTAAAAAGGGAGCTAGAAGACAAATCTAGTTGGCTACTTCACATGACTAATTGAACACTTGTTTTGGTTTTGCCTCATCAATTCTTTTATTCTTGGAGTTTAAAATCATACCAAAAGTTAAATAAAATGACCCAATGCATTTCCACACTGCTTTAAAGTGATGGTCAGCCAGTTACAACATTCTAAGCCTTTACAACCTCTCAGCATATCTTCCTTGGAAGGCAGAAAATTCAGTGCAAACGACACTTGTCTTTATTTTTTCTGTCTTCCAAGAGCTGTGTCCATTGGCTCCTATTTCTCAGATACACGAGTTGGTTTTTTTAGGAACAATAGACAATGGGCTGTCTCTTTTCTTTCCTTACATCAATTTAATTACATATGTTTTCCAGACAGTACCACTGCTAATTCAGCAAGGCACATGTGCATGTTGCAAAAGCTCTTGTAAAAGAAGAATGATTGAGATTTCACGTTTCTGCAGAAAGCAAACACAATAAAATTCCTGCAATTGGCCCATGTTTGCTCTGCTGTTCTAAAACTATAAATGTTTTATGGAAACACTGGGATTTATAAGTACATTCATCCTTTAAGGAGAAGAATAGGTCTTAATCCACTGGGGCCTTGGCTTGCTAGAGATGTGAATCCTCTGGTCTTTCCGCTCCCGCTGCGTATAGCTTTCTGGAATATGGGACGACACTCACACCAGAGCTCCGCTGGGCTCCAAGGCAGATGGGCAACTGATGGGTGATTGCTTTCTTACTAAGGAGACTGCTTAAAAATACCAAATAGTAATGTAGTTACTGCAGTATGTTTCTGATTAAAAAAATGTCCATTTTGCATTTCTCATCCCAAAACCACATTTAGTAATGCCAAGAGAAGCAACGAAGTGATCTTCCTTACATAGCAAAAACACAAGAAAACCTACTAGTGTTGAGAGGTTAGGGTCTAAACTTTGATACATAAACACGATTACCAGGCGCCTCATTACTGAAAGATTGACCTAGCTTTATATGTCAAAGGATCTACTGGTAAGAATGAAATGTATGCTGTCATTTAAGTGGCCTCATCAGATTGTGCCTTCTGGCTTGGAAATATTGCAGTGGTTTGCTTTTTGAGATTTTTTCCTTTTGCTTTTTGTCTTTTTTTTTTTTTTCCCCCTCTTTGCTGAAAAGCTCTTGAAACAACTATTAAATAAAGGCAAACAGCTGACAGTCCTTTTCTTCCATCAAAGCATAGAAAAATGTAGCCATCTGCCTTTCTGTGAATTGTAAGGGAAGGAGGGAAAGCTATGCTAAGCATCTGAGGAATGATGAAGTAAGGCAAGCTGTGCACTCTGATTTTCTGTATCAGCTGCATAACTCATCCATCACTATTACAGTTTGCAGCTGGGGATATTTCAGGGCTCTGACATGAACTGTAGTGGGAGATGGAAACATCCTGGTGAGTTGTCTGGCTGGTGTAGTTATGAGGCCTCTGCTGTTACTTCATGTTGTAAATGCTTCTCTGTTGCTGTTAAGAAAACTAGTATAGTTTTAAACAAAAAGCTTGAGTGACTTCTGACTCTTGGAGAGGTCTAGACTGATGACCTGCAGTTCCAATTTTTGTTAAGTTTGGTTTTTAAAAGTTCTTGAAAGTGGCATGTACACTGCAACCTTCTTTGTGTTTTCCTAACCATTTTCTTCAGCCCACACACAGAGGAGAACCTGTAAGTAGAATCTGAATTTGAGAAGAAAGGGATGAGGTGTTATTGCCCCCCCCCCCCCCACTAAAATGGTCACCAGTAGTTCAAATATTTCAGCATTTTCATTTCTTCCTTGCTCTACCCTTCTCTTTTGCCTGTATCTGCTGCTTTGACTATTTTTTTTCCTGCCTCCTTCTCTTCCCCAAATCCTTCCTCTTTGCTTAGTCCCTTGCCCTGCCTGAACATTTAACTTTCAGTTTTGAATTCCAGCCTCTCCTAGTTTTAACAGTCCCTATGTCCTGGCAGTTCTCCCTACCGTCAGCCTTCCGGATACTGTCAGAAGAAGAGTCCAGGTGTTGTTGGCTCTGGGATCTAGGAAGTGGTGTGGCCGTAACAGAGGTAAGCGAGCCCCATCTCTCCTGGGAAAAGTAGAATGACTGAGATGCGGCAACATCCTTCCAAGCCACTAGTGTGCAGCAGCTTCATTGCAATGCAATAGCAGTGTTTAGAATATATGATGTATGGTTTTAGTTGAGAGAGGTAGCCTAAACTGAAAGAGTTCTTGGAAACCTTTCAAGCTAAGTTTTGAATTGCAGGGTTTTAGAAAAGTTTATAAATTCCTTCCCTAAAATTCAGAGATTTAACATTTTTTTTACAGTTTGCATAGTATGTATTAAGTTTTGGTAGCTGTGTTTTACCTGAGAAATCTGCTGTGCTGCTTTTTCAGGGAACCTTTCTATCCCTATACTACTGTAAATAATTGCTGTCTGTACAAGGCTTCTCTGCTGGGTTTCCTCATGACTTTCAAAGGATTCCGAGTAGGCTTCAGAGCAGTAACTTCATGATCTATGGGAGAAGCTATTAGTGTTGTGTCCAGCATAACAGGATCCTACTTTACTTGTTAGAACTGACATACCTTTTACATTCTTAGGTTTTTTCTTAACCTTTTGAATTCTAGAAAGGATAGTTGATGTAGCTTTTGTCAATTTTAAATATAGGAAGTGCTTAGTGGGGTGGCCTCACTGTACTAGCTAGTGGAAAAGGAAGAGAATTTTCTTTCTGTCTTGAACATAAGGTATGTGCTGTACTAAAGAACCTGTATGTGTACTGGGTGGTTTGTTACCTTTCAACCAAGCCTCCTGTTCAGCCTAGCACTTGCGTTATCAAGACTATCCACTTTCCCTTTTTCCAGGCTTTGCAGCTTAACCACAGAACAGACTGTTTTCCAAGGGCGTAAGTTCTTGAATTTGTCAGAGCTACTAGTGATAAATTATCTTTCCCATAAAGACACAGAGGGAAGGAGGTCAGCATAATTAGTGTGTCCCATGGTTAGTATCCTTAGAGCAGGCTATGATGAAGGAATGACCTGAAGGCTTAGAAGCCTCACAGAAGCTCAGGTGGCAAACTTGACTATGAACCATGTTTTCTCTTTGCATGACACTACTTTCCCTTGACCAGGGAAGCCCATTTTATTTTAGACACTTTATTTTTCCCTCTGTTCTTTTGGTGTAAGAACAATGTTCCTTTTTTAGAAAGCTTTTAGTTTTATTTTTCTTGGCTTAGATTTGAGGTTAGGTTTACAAAAACAACGAGCTGCTCAGTTTTTACGATAGTTATAAATATAGGATTGACTATTCATAAATCTAAATAAGGCTGTAAAATACAACCTGATTGTAAAATAAAGAATGGAAGGGATTTTTTTAGTTTAAGCATATGGTCTTTGTTTCATGTGTACTTACATCCCCTACTCCATAAAAAAGCTCAGCTGAGCCACTGTAAGTGATTCAGGTCAACAATTCCACCCTTTTGCATTAGGTACCCTCAGTGTGACACAGTGTGAAAAGCTACCTACTTGGCAGTTACCGGGGAGCAGTATGCTCATGCGGAAGGCCCCAGCTTGGATCTAATGACTGTTGACAAAAGGCATTATTAATACTTTTTAAAGTTTGCTGATAGTTAATGCGTGCCAGTGGGTTAAGATGCCTAGATCCTGATGCAGCCACAATACAGGAGGGTAGAGGACTCCTCACTGCTCTGTGGTGACACCTTGTTGTGTGACTCCGAGGGTAGGGGCTATGTCTCCAATAGCAAACCTTTTTGTGTTCACTCTTAAGGGCTTGAATATTAGGTTTGGTACTGGTGACAGAGCTATATCCCCATCCAGTATAATGCAGATTACTGGGAATATAAGTCATTAGTAATGAAGTCTAAAGTTAGGGTTTCAGACTTCTCCCACAGGCCTGAGATGCGGGTTCTGTTGCCTTCTGCTATACCCAAAACACTGTTTCCTCTAGCAAAAATGTGATATAATGGGATTTATTTCCTTCAACAGAATTTGGCATGTGACATCTTACATGTGGTGGCTTGTCACCTCTCAAATGCAAGATTTAATGCATTGCAATGTTTTTTAATGATTTTAGAGTATGACATATTCTAAAGATTGGTAGCCAGTCTAGACTTAAAGTTACAAATTGCTTTTATTCATTATAAAGTTCCGCTTCATTGTTATGTACTCCTGCCCTGAAATACTAGTATGCTTTTAAAAATAGTCTAAATCTGCTTGATGAACTGCACCCTGATTATTCCGTAGCTGCATAAAGCAGCTTCACAGCCAGGGTGAGAAGAGTCTTTCAAGCCTGCAGCAGTTCTCACTAAATCTAGCTACCTACAAAAGAAAATTAAGGTTGTGAGCTGCATACCCAGTTGCATCTGTGTAACTTTTTACTGTTATTATTTCATTCCTGTCAAAGCTGTCTTGTGATCCTGTGACAACCCATCCTTGGCAAAAGGCCAGCGTGGCGAGCCTGCAGTTCTTGACAGACAGCCTGTGTTGCGTTCCCAGCTTAACGTGGAGGGATGTATGCAACAAAAGTCTCATTTGAGAACAGCGACGGCTTTTGTCTCAACCTTTAAAACACCTACATCCCAAGAGAAGATAGGGTGTGGACAGGGTGCAGACTCCTCTGGGTAAGCATAAGACAGTGGTGATGCTCATTCTCTACAGAGGCCTGAATTATACCTTACACCTGCTATGTCCTCAACCTATAGCCAACACTGAGCTTTCAGGTTCAGGCTGCTTCTCACTTGCAGTCACCCTGATTCTGAGGGTCTTGGGTTTTCTAACGTATGGTGACACAGTCACAAGAGGATATATGAAGTTTTATATGTGACCCGGTGGTCTGAACCTTCTTTTTGCAAATACGGGTGTTAAATTTCCCTGTTTTGAAGGCACCGAGCTCAAGTCTTCCATCTGCTGGCAGGTGCCCTATAGCCCACACCATTTTGTAAGCAGTGTCTGCCTTTGGGGCCATATTGCAAGGGAAGGGAGTTGACCTGTTGCTGCACGTCTTGGGCACAGAAAGGGGTTTGGGTGTATAAGCATACGTGGCATATGTGAACAGATGACTTGGGGGTTACAAGAGATTTTGCATGTAAAGCAGCCACTTAAAAATGTGAAGTGGGCTGAGCAATCCCCTGACCTCCCTTGCCATGTGCTTTTTGCTGTGAATTTCTTTCCAAGGCAAGTGAGGCATGACTGTTCTTTCTGCTCTGGGATTCAGTTGCTTCAAAGGCATGGTGATGCTCAGTACAGCTAATGCTGAGTCCCTCATCTTTCTCTATTTTATATCTTAGAACTGACCATACTGGCACATTTTTCTAATGCATACCTTTCCTCATATCTAGAAAATGTGTTTTTCTCTTTCACTGAAATATGTATTATGCTTTGAGGAGATATTCTGCGTATATTCCCAATCATGCCATGACAGACTAAAGCAAATATCACTCAGCTGGAAACTCACTAAAGTTGGGCAGTTTCTTTTTGACTGGAAAGCACCTGCTATTTTACATACATCCTGTAAAAATGATTTTACTAACCATTAATTTACTGCTGCTATAAAACATTTAAACTTACTTCCTTTCACATAGATGTCCAGCACCAGCCCTTGGTTACAAGTAAACACCAGGTAATACCTGCAGTAATTATAAATTGGCTCTAAGCCCCAGAATTGATTCATTTACCTTTCCCTGCAAAGTTTCCTCCTGCTCTGCAACCCACACATTCATACATGCATTTCAGGAGCTCAGCTGCAGCATCTGGGCTGATGTCCATTTTGGTTTATATGCACATACACACACAGACTAATTAATATCTTGGTGAAGAAAGGCTTAACAGTTAAAGATGTGGTTAGATTATGTAGCTTTCTGTTTCATGAGTATGTTTCATCCAGATCAGAATGGGCAAAATTTTCAGGCTCTTCTATAGGCAGGTAAATTTGGAGTTTATAGTTACTGAATTAATTTAAACAGAAATACTGTTGTATGGTAATGAAAAAAGATGTCACAAATTTGCAATGATCTAAAAAGGTTGTGGTGTTGGACTCAAATGGCCTAAGATAAAGATGGTGAGAATCCCTGACCCATCCCCAAAACTGGATCTCATCAGCGCTGCTGAAACAATTTGGCAGCAAACTCTTGCTCTCAGGTCACTTCCCAGCCTTTTGACAGCTGTGTGCTCTCTTCATCCAAATCCATGAAAAAGACCTGTAATTCATTGGCAAGCTTGTTAAATTATTTACATGTGTTACTTGGACCGTTTGAAAGGTAATTTTAAAGACATGCTATTAGTGTAGGTAATAACATAATCCATAATGTCTAGTATTTCCCATTGTAAAATTTTGCACTCATTTTTCTGTAATTTTTTGCTAAGCTTTAACAGTTTGAATGGAAATTTTCCATTTTGGATATCTGTCTCAAGCAGACCTGGGGGTTGGGAAATGGGCTACAACTTCTTTGATGAAGACTAAACGATTTCAAAGAACAAAGAAGATGATATCTTCTCCTTTCTTAAAGTTTAGCAGCCTCGTACTATGAAGAAATGACTTGATGTTTAATAGGAGGCTCCCTTTGTATTAAGTATTCTCTTGCTCATCTAGGGAGGGTAAAAATCTCAACTTGGTTAAGAAATAAGACCTTTTAAAAATACTATGAAAACTGCAAACAAATCAAAAGCAGACACTTGCAAAAGTTAAGTGATAATGTTTCATATCCACAACATAGTTCACCTGACTTTTAATAACTACGCTGTATGAAATATAATGGGAATATGAGCATTGAGAGTTACTGGTGCTTACAGTGTTGATATGGTTGTATCTTGTCTTTTCCTCTGGAAGGTGGTGATAAGTCTACCTCAAGGTATGGATACAAGTTAGTTTTCATGAACCACTCATGTTTTATTAATAATATTGTAGAATTTATCCTGTATTAGAAAAAAATTAATAATCATGTTGTGCAGTAAATAGAGTTCTGGGGAGTGCATTGAGGAGCAAGAAAAAGGCAAAATGTTGAGTAACTGCTCTATAAGGGAATACTGGTCACCCATGGCTGGTCTGGTGAGCATCCTGTGGGGAAAAAAAGTCAGTGGATGTAATGCAGTACAGTAACATGTCTATACATAGCTATATATGTGTGTGTGTGTAGGAAAACATAGGATAAAGCAAATTAAGATCAACTTTGCAACCATACTGCCAAATTAAAATATTTTTTGCATATGTGTATATGTATGCATACTGCAGAAATATAGGCAAATACTGTATCAAAGAGGAAAATTCCAGTCAGAGTGGAATTTTTTTTTTTTTTAAAAAAGCCATGTTAATGCTGTTTAAATTTGTCTCTAAAGTTATTAACTGTGTTAAACTCAGAGCAAAATTCAACTGCAGGTTTATTTTCTTGTGGAAATAAAATATGAACAAATGTTATAACTGCTGGTAAGGCCTGAATTTCAATCAATTTCCTAAATGGTCCTAGGACAGATGCTTCTAATAATGGCGAAGAGAGTGCTCCATTAATTATAACACAAACTTGTGCCCTCAGTAGGCAGCCCATGTTCAAAATATTCCCACTGCTTTACATTGTCATGCATGCATGCTGATCGTTACCATTCATTAGCAATCTTTATTATAAGCAGGGTTCTGCTTCGGCCATGAGAGATCTGAGCTGCTATCCCTGGAAGTTGGGGGGCGTTGCATATTTATTCCAAGCCTAATTTTAACATTTCTTTTTTTTTTGTGAAAATTCATTTTAATGTAACAACCAAGCTGATAACAGTAACCAAGAATGTGTCTGATTTTAGAGCCAGAGTTTTGTCAATGTTTGTGCTGGAAGCAAGCTTCTGTTACTCTGGTTTATACATTACTAATCTTTTGTTTTTCTTTTGCGGCTGAAATCTAAAGTTCATGAATTGGTAAGGTTGGGAACACCTGAGTCTCTTTAATTTTTGAGAGCGCAACATTTTAAATCAAAAAGTTTTTTGATTTCCATTGCTAATAACTCATCTAGAAATTTTAGTTTTATCTTGTACTTTCAGGTTAAATTAATAAACATTTATTAATATTGCTTTGATCTTTTGTGGGAGTTATTTTTAGTGAGTAAAAGAAATTGTAAAATGTTTATCATCTTAGAGGCAGCAGTGCATGTTCTTTTAATGAATATTTATTTTCCCTAGTATTTTTGGGTGTCTTGTAACATTGCTCAACATTCGATGATTCAGTAATACAGTGTAACATCAGACACAGCTGGAACAGGACTAATAAAAGCTCTAATGTACTGATTTTATTATTTACCTACCTAAGTATGCATGCTAAATATAGCAAACCTTTTCTTTATATTTTTGTACGGACTTGAAAATGGGAGTTCTCAATAGGCAGCCCAAGAGTTGCAGTAACGCATGATAAAGCATGGATGTACCAGTAGGGATCTAAGTCTCTAGAACAAGGAGAAGCTGTACGTCTCACTGTATCAACCTTTGCAGCAGTGGAAAAACTAGCAATTCGGGGTCCTAGTTGTGTCGTAAGGTCAGAGAGGACTCTTCAAAATGTTTAAGTGCTTCTGCACTTTGTAAATCAGACTTTTCAACCAAAACCTAGACAGCATATTAAGTTTCATGTACCTTTTCTCCTGCCTGGGCATATTTGAAACACCTGCATGTCCGATAAGATTTCAGACAATGCATTAAAGTTTTACAATTTCTACATAAAGAAGAGGTGAAGAATAGAAGAAGGAACTATACTGCAACTTGGAAACTAAGCAGATAGTAAAATGTTTCCATTACAGATTTTTGCCCATATCAAACCATTTTACAGGATAATTGCACTACAGACAAGTCATTTGAACCTGGCTTTGTTAGAGAAGAACAAGAAATAAAGGTATCAAAAATCTCAAATGAACCTTTCCTATTGTGGCTGCAGCTACTGGTTCCTTTACCTACTCATGGCTCTGGAAAAACCCAGGAAAGGAGAATGAAACCCTATACAGAATAAGAGATAGGATTTGCATTATTTGCATTATTACCCGCTTCCAGTGGCATATGTTTGTTTTGTTCTACAAACTGCTCTTCCCATACCTGTTTTCTGTTTTTCTTTACCTCCCTACTCTCCCTTTTTCACTGGTTTCTTTCTTTTGCTTCACCTCTGGTTGTCATAGCCCCTTGCTTAACTCTTCCTCATCTCTGTCTTTCTCTAATTGCAGAATGTGCTCATATAGTCTATTCAATAAGAAACTAAAAGTGAATGTTTATGTAGTGTAATCTATAGGATCCGTTTATTTCTTACTAAGTGAAGGAGTTGCACATATAAATCTGTAATTGATAAGAATAACCACTGTTATGCAACTCGGTGTATCTTACAGAGAGCACCTGTTTTCCAGCCAGGTTCTCCTTTACAATTCTTATTCAGATGACCCTTGATATGCACAGTAAGATACGGCTCTGGTGCTTTTCTTGGCCTATGTAAAGAGTTGTATGAAACACTAAGCAGTAGTCCTTTTCAGGGCCTGTGATGAGTCAGGAAGCATGAATTTTGTTGCTTACTTAAATTTGGAATTCTTGTCAGTAAGTCTCTGGTCTGCTTTGATTTGTGTGATAAAATGGAAGGATACTAAGCGTGCTTCCTGGTTTATTGTTTGAACAGCCAGCGTTTTTTTGTAAAGACACGGCAAAAATAGCCTGTCTAATCCCATCATTATCAGTACAAGGAAAGTGAATGCCACCATTGTCTGTCCTGCAGCCCCTGCTCAGAGTTAAATTTCTGTTGGAATTTCCTGGTTCCTGAATTCAATTTTAGGTGAAGCTCTCAATATTAAATGGATTTTAAAGGTACCAGGATGTGGTGTGTCCAAAACTGATGAAGAATTGCCATCAACAGCAGTAGTGCAGATATCTTGGGAGGCAGGTGTCACATGTCATTGTGAAACATGGGGTATTTTGAGGGTAACAGAACACTGCCAACTAACTGGGTAAGAAGAACACGGAGTTTTACATTAGGGTAATGCTTGCTGGTACTTGCTGGGTTTGGCTGGAAAAGGGAGATGTGGGGAAATGCGTCTCTTAAGATTCTGGCAAGAGCCGCACAGAATTGGTTAATGGGAGCGCGCAGAACCTTACCTTAGGCAGTGATGATCAGTTAAATCTCAAATTGTCAGTGAAAAGGACGTGTATTCAGTATGTGGGCACTCACAGCTGGCAATAGGATGTGCATAGCATAGAAATGTTTTCTCAAAACTAGGTGCAAAAGGTAGAGAGTGATTAGAGCAACATATTAAAAAAAAGAGGCTTATCTTCTTGTCTTAGCTTCACTCAATGTTCCCTCAAGACTCTTAGTGCTTCAGGTCAGTACCTCTTTTCAGCAGGAGAGATCAGGTCTTTGAACGAAGCTGGTGTTTGATGTCCATCAGTGGAGACCAATGCCCTCGTTGCAATGTCCCTGATATTATGCCTATAGTTTTTTCTGCTATTAGACTGATGTCCCTTCATCTCCCCCCCAGTTTGTTGGTATGTTCCTTGTCTATGCTATTTTCTACTTCCCTGCTGCTGCCACTAGTTTTGGTCTAGTTTGACGACAGCTAACCATGTAGTCATGCACGCTGTAATCACAAAAGGGATGTTTTGTTCCCCACAGTAGCTGGCTGGAATTGGGGTGTGTCTATTTCTTAGCTAGCAGGAACATATTTTTCTCTTCCATTTTATTGCTGAGGATCTGAGATTCCCATGGTGTGCTATAACCCTGTCATGAAATGCTACAAAGGAGTAGTTTCTGGTTCAGGATATTCATAGACCTTCACTGCACTGAAAGTTCACAAAAGACTAGGTCAAGGAATAAAACTGTACATCATAGATATGAGTCTGCATTAGACTTACAGTTTTGCCTAATCCCTTCCTTACCTTTTGCTTCTGATTTTCTTTTGAGTCTAACAGTCCAGGAAAAATGACATGTTAAGAGTTGTTAATGCCTAGCTTCCTGACACTCGGTTGGGGCTTTTTTGGAAATGTAGTTTTAATATACTTTGACAAATCTCTTTCAAAACTTCTTACAAACGTTATAAACAGTGATGCGATGAATACTGTTTGGTGTCTTCTGGGAATGTGGTTGTTGTCTGAATGAAAAAGGGAGGATTGAGAAAAGTTTCATGTAGGAGACTATTATCTGCCTTGAATACAGTCCTCCGCCACTGCTCTGTAATACGTAATTTGAAATTAAAAAGTGAAACGCTAGACTGAATATAACACACACTGAAGAACCAAAAAATTAGTTATGGGCTGAGGACATAGTAGATGCTTGACTTCAATGACAGGTTTCATGCTTTTGTTGAATATTTGTTTGGGGTTTTTTTCTGAAATGAGTTATGATTGAACTAAGCCTACTATATTTAGATCAAGTGTTAATTCCTTGTGTGTAGCAAAACACACAGTTGGTGCGTATTAACACATACCTGTCCCACACTGTCTTAAAGGAGGGAAGAAAGGTCATGTGCTTCTGAAAACAGCAGGTATGGGTTAAGAACCTAGTGCATACTTCTTTAGGGAAAATACCCTCCAACTTAATATGACTTCTGTTGTTTAATATATGTGCTGGCTTTTTGCCTTTCTTTAACGTAGGTAACGAGAGTGAAAGGGTGTATATTCTCTACTTAGCATCACTTTCTTGTCCCTTGAGCACCATTTGCAGTAGGCTGATAGACCATGATAGTCACTTTTGGCTGATAAACTCAATTAAAATGAAGTTATCAAAATAAAAACTTCTTGAATCATAAATATTCATAGTGATATTTGGAAAAATGAAAATTTGGGGAAGAGGAGATAGATCTAAATGAATTTGAGAGCTTCCTAGGAATCAAATGTTTAATAGCATTGGTTTATAAATTCTCTTCCTTCAATTTTCCCACAGTAATAACATGCTTCTATACAAGGAAAGAAGCGGCTGGGGGTGGGGGCAGAGAGATGGCACCCTAGTGAAAGCATACATAAAATTCAGTTGCTGTTGTTTGGAGAGAGTGAATCAGTGAAGTATCTTAGTGCACACTATGCAATTTGATGTCATGTGGTGGCTGAACGTTCACATTTAAAAAGAAATAGAATTATTTTTTCCTGGTATTCATTTGTGCTATTCTGAGAAGCAGTAAACCTGGTGGCTGGACAGGTTTATTGGACTGGTTGAAGCCAAGAGAAGGTTGATGGTCAATTCTGACGAGCCTGTCCAGGGTGCAGTTGAAGGGATTAGCAGGATACCAGCAGTAACTTCTGAGGATGGAAATGCTTAACATATCCAAGATGGGATTTTATTACATTTCTACAGCACTGTTGAATGGCATCTTGCATTTCATGACACAGCTGTAAAAAGTACAACGTGGCCCCAGTGCTGCTGCAGGAAAGGGCAGCTACTGGCTCCTGGCAGGGCTCACTGACTTCACCTATGCTCCACTCAGCCCCTCATCCATCTGGAATGACCAGCTCATGGAAGAGGATTTAAAGTATACGTTTCCCACTTGTATGTCCTCAGAGAACCCATAAAAAGGAGAAAGTTATTCAGAGGCACTCAAATACTGGCAAGATCATTATAATTTTCCTTTTTAGTGTGTTCTGCAGTTCCCCACAAACGTCAAAGATGGGCACAAGAATCAGTGCAAGGGTTCAGCCGGTTGTCAGCAAATGGGTTTTGGTACTTGTCTTAAATGATGCTGATCTCAGTATATTAAAAAAGAAATCAACCCTGCTGCTTCCTTCCAATAAAAGGAAGAATGTAGGGGGCATGCACATTCTGTGCGGTTCTTCTGCTAATTAGTGGTTTGAAGGAAAAGTACATGAAAAGCTCCCCACTGAGCTTACTGAATTTTATGTAACAGCCTTATTATCTGGTATTAGTGTTAAATGTCCATTTTCTCTCATGCCCCCATACTGGTAGAAGAAAACTTACTGTTTGGGCTTCTTATGTTGTTGGCTTGGTTGTACATAGTGCTAAGGGAAGACAAAAATCCTTTTTAAATGAGCTCAGAGCAAGAAAAATCTGTTCCAGTTGGAAAAGTGCTTGGGACTATTTTGGAATGTGTTGTTGCGGCTTTAGCAATAGTTAAGTAAAACTACTGTGTAATATTTTAGCTGCCTATGGGACTCTTCAAAAAGCAAAACCCATGATGTAATTTCTCCCATCTTCCCTGCTGTTCTGGGGGAGGGAAGAGGGAAGGTATGGTGTGGAATTATGAGAATAGTCTCCAAGATATAGTTTTGTTAGGGCTACAGCTTGACGACACTTGAGAGTTTCTTTGCTTTGATAAACAAGTCCATTGCTTTGTCTGCAACTTTTCACATGCTTTATGTTCCCCATATATTTACATAACTTCTGATGTTTATATGTATGGGGGCTGGCTGCTTTAAATGTTTAAATTGTTACGATGTAGATAGCTTTCTTGAGTTGTGATTTTCTAATTGAATTGCATGACCGGAATATTTAATGTGAGATAATGTAAATAGTCAGTGCAAGACATGTATAGCAATATGGTAGGAAGTCTGAAAAAGCTAATACATGCCCTTGTTTACTTCCTCTGGATTTCTGTGGCATTTTTTGGCATACGCATTTTGGTGTAACAGAAGCTACAAACTCTGTTTGATAAATCTACTGCCTAAACCTAACACTGATGTCCTGCTGTGTTACTGTGTTGGTGCATTTGTAATACAAAAGGTCAGTATTTAGACACTGCCTTTAAAGGAGAAGCTGAGAAAAATGTAATCTGTGGTTATTCTGAGCCCTTGTTTTGTTTTGCTGGTACTTGCAATAGAGATGAGGAGTTTCCTACTACGGGAAAGTCAGGAACGTTTTTGCACTGTTGAGCACCTGCCACTTTTATTGTCAAAGATGATTACAGATTTTTGATTTACACCTAGGAGTTGCCAGCCTGCTTTGCTTGGGTACCACTGGCCATGAGAGCTCAAGCAGGAGAACATACATTTTCATCCTGGCCTCTTTTGTTCTCTTAGCAAACGCTGTGATGTACCCCAACATTTTAACTGATTCAGGGTGTGAGTATGAGGCTGCACGTCCTCTGTGCACTCCCTCACACCATGAATCAGTTCAAACCTGTTCCTTTGCTCATCTAGTGACAACCTGTGTCTTGTCAACCCCCACTGGCAGGTGGCTTGTGACTACCTGTGGGGCCCGTAAAGCCAATGCTTCACACAGGCGGTTCAGAGCCATCTCCTGCCAGCATTTCACAGGCCTTTTCAGTTATTTCTGCTGCCTAGTATATTTTCTGAGGGAAATATTGAGCCTTACTGGGCTTGAAAAGAACTTTAATTTCACTTCTAATCACTAGGAAGATTTAAATCCATTTTGGAAAGGGTCTTCCACTTCTGAAATATTTCCTCTCTATATCCCATGCAATGCCTATATTGCCATAAATTGGCAGTGTGTGCCCTCTGTGTCTCTTGCTGTATGCACTTTGCCTCTAGTAAAGGAGTTGGGGCTATTCTTGACAATTTTCACAATTTACCTCTTCAAGTATCCTTCCAAATTGTCTCCATCTTTCTTCAAGCGTTTCTTTAATCTCACCACTTGTGATTACTTTACCCTCTTCACCTTTTCTTTTCCTCTATGATGTTGGTCCTGCCATTGGGCTCCAGCTTTACCCATTCAGCCCAGGAAATTTCTAGTTTACATGACAATGTGGCTCTCGAGGTTGTTTTGGGAAGGGATTTATTCTCAGAAGATGTTCAGTGTTACCACAGTATAAATGTACATATTGTCAAGAACTAGAACAAAATTTGCTGGTGAATAACCGTATGCTTGGGAAATGTTTTCTCTCTGTATGTTTGCAATACACCCTTTTACTTCTTCCTTTCAATCTCTAAAACCTCTGGGAACTGGATACTGAGCAAAATGATGGGATGTATGGACTGCCCTAAAGGGTACTTCTACATTTAAAAGTTTCATTGTAAACTTTTTTGGTGCATAGGTCAACTCCTGCAATGAACTTAAGCACATACTATTTTATACAATAGTCTAGAGTTTGGTAAACAGTTCTGGTTTTGGTGATGCAGTTATGAGGTCTGAAAGGAACCAAATATGGTACTCTTGTCCAGAGGTGAGTTTGCGCTGCTGGTGTTTGAGAAGAAAAAAATCCCTAGATAACTCTATCAGTGCGATTCATGTTAGTCCCTTAACTTAGTTAATTACATCTCAAAGCTGAACTGCACTTAGTCGTATCATCAAAGCATAATTTACTTTGCTTTATAAAGTCTTTTCCATCATGAAGGAAAGACACTTGAATCTTACAACTAAAGTACTGAAATGACTTGCCTTTTGCATTTTATTTTAAAACAACATTTCCTTTCAATATGAACTATCAGTTTCCTTTAACAGTGGAAACAACAGCATTTCATAAAGGTTAACACTTGTTAGTCTGTAAATGAAATCAAGCTCCATTATTATATTATCTATACCTGTGAAAGGGGAAATAATTCACTGTGATTGTTTCTCTCATACATTACCATTCCTGTGAATATAGTCCATAAATAGTATCCATATGGTATTGGATATTTTCACCAATGTCCTGCAATCTGTAAGTCATTTTTCCAGGTGATGTCTATTCTAAAATTATATATAATTTTCATTATTACACCCACAGTATAAGTACTTCTTTAAATGAACGTTTTAAAAGTGAATGGACTGTAACCACTTTTGTAGATCCTTTTTCTAGTGGCATGTGTGTTTACATTTGGACACTAAATAATAGTTTCTCAGACTGACAGAGGCTTTAACATTGTAAAATATATAAAGCTACAGAGTTATGATATGAAATTTTGGGACACTAACCCAAAACGTTAGGCTGAAAGTTAAGGGAGAAATGAGCATGTAGATGGAGAAAGGTTTTTTTCCTCAGCTGTGACTATTATGGTTCCTTAAGAGAGATCTCTTAGGCTCAAAATATCACAGTGCTCCCCAGTCTCCTTCAGGATTGAATTTTAGACTCAAGGAAAGCTAAACTTCATATCTCCTTTTTTTTTGAGGCTTTTGAAAAGCTAATATTTTCTGATGTTTGCCTCAATTAGAGTGATTTTTTTCACATTTAAAAATCATACAATGTTCCTCAATGTGAAAAGCTTGGTCCCTTAGCTTTGAAGTTTTCCAAGCTTCCCCATAATCTACTGCAATTTAAGACCATCAAAATGGAGATTTTAAGAGGCTATTTCTCTTTTAAAATATTTAACTATTTCTGTTCATCCTGCTTGAATTCAAAATCACTTAAGATGAATTCCTGAGAGTGTTTTCAGAAATATTCATGTCTTAAGATGAAAGCTAATCTGTATACAAAAAACTGATGCATGCTGAGAGCTGCTGTTCACTCACTTATCTCTCTTCTGCCTTCTCCCCCTCGCAGCGGCCTCTCCGGTGCTCCTGGCAAGCTGGTGTCGAGTAACTTAAGATGCTAGATTTCTAAAGCATGCTTCATTTTTCTTTTTTCTCAGGTGAATTGTTTCACATATAGGATGTTTGCTTGTACAAATAATCTTGCAAGATCATTCAGAGAAAGGAAAAAAAAAATCAGTTAAACTAATGAGGTAAGGTTGGTCAGAGCAATAGCTCTGAAGACAAACAGTGGAAAAGGATTGCCTTTTCCAGGTTACCCTAAGTGCTAAATGCGGGCTGCACTGCTGTTGCCAAGCTTTTGACATCTTTCAAAATTGTAATGATAAGTTTAAACCCCTACTGGTATCCTTTTGGGGAAAAGCTGTCAATGAAATATAAGCTACCAATCCAAAATAATGGTATATTTTTAGCCTGGGAGTCGAGTTAAATTAATGTCACTTCTAGAAGACAAGTAAGATAATTTTTGCTGTTGCTCAGTTTTTCAAGTGAGGCATTCGTTGCTTAATTACATTTGACTTGTATGCATAAATAAATCTGCAAGGTTATTACATTATTTTCTAGTACGTATCTGGACACTTTCCCATTTAAAACTAGTCAGTGTTCTCATAATGCCCCTTTCCTCTCCATTCTTTCTCCTCACCTTCAACTCCCCCCTGCTGTCCAAAATGCCCCGGACTATTGTTCAGAGAGGAAAGGCACCTGTGTGTCCACAGGCATCAAGATTAAGGAAATAGCTTCCAGATTTAATGCCCTGCAAGGCTGGTGCTCAGCTGATAAAGACAAAGCTTCCAATCTAGCATTTCAGCCCAGATTCAGAAGACATGACTTTGCCTTGTTACAGTGTTTTACTGCAAATTTTAACAGTAGTGATGGAGTTACACCAGCTAAATGGGAGGAGTACTAATTTTAAAGATGACCAGCATTTGCCATACAATCGCACCATAGTTGAGGTTGGGAGGGACCAACTAGATCATCTAGTCCAGCCCCTGGCCCACTCAGAGCAGTGGCAACAAGAGTAGTCAGGACCATGTCCGGCTGAGTTTTGAGTATGTCCAAGGACGGAGACTCCTGCAAACAAAGCAACCTCGTCTGAACAAGGGTACTGGGTTTATGGCGATGTTTTGGGGTGTGCGGAGGGCAGCGGGCTGGGCTGCAGGGGCGGCCGCTCCTGTGAGGAGAGACGAGGGGCTGCCCCGGGCCGGACACAGCCGGTTCCAGCCGGCTCCACCTGAGCCCCTCAGCCACGGGCGGGCGCCTCGGGGAAAGCCTGGGCAAGAAAGGGCAAAAGGCTTCTGCCCGGCAGCCAGGGCTGAGGGAAACGGTGTGAGAAACAGCCCCGCCAGCCCCCAGGGGAGAGCGGGAGGAGGGCAGGAGGTGCTCCAGGCCCCCCCCTCCACCGGCAGAGATGGCCCTGCTGCCTCTGGAGAAATTTCCACTCCCCAGCATGTGTTACTATCTATATTTGCTACAATGTAGTGAAATTGTTAGGTTCTCCTTAGACATAAACTCCACAGATCCTTATTTTCTCTCTTCAGTGGATATCCTGTCTAGCAAATTGAATATTTGGCCTAAATATAATAGCTAAGGAGTCAGCTATGCCACTTGAATAGCTATGGACAGTAATTCCCAATCTTACTTTTTAATGTCGTGATTTCAGCTGGGATAGAGTTAATTTTCTTTCTAGTAGCTGGTATAGTGTCATGTTTTGGATTTAGTATGCAAATAATGCTGATAACACACTGATATTTTCAGCTGTTGCTAAGTAGTGTTTAGACTAAGTCAAGGGGTTTTTGGCTTCTCCTGCCCAGCCAGCAAGAAGGCTGGAGGGGCACAAGAAGTTGGGAGGGGAGACAGCCAGGGCAGCTGACCCAAACTGGCCAAAGGGGTATTCCATACCATGTGATGTCATGCCCAGTATATAAACTGGGGGGGAGTTGGCCGGGGTGGGGTGGATCACTGCTCAGGTTCTAAATGGGCATCGGTTGGTGAGTAGTGAGCAATTGCACCGTGCATCACTTGTTTTATATATTCCAATCCTTTTATTATTATTGTTATTATTGTCATTTTATTACTGTTATTATTACCATTATTAGTTTCTTTCTTTCTGTTCTATTAAACTTTTCTTAGCCCACATGTTTTACCTTCCCCCTCCCCCCCCAATTCTCCTCCCCATCCCACTGGATGGGTGGGAAGTGAGAGAGCGGCTGCGTGGTGCTTAGTTTCTGGCTGGGGTTGAACCATGACAAACCTGCATTCCTACACAGAAATGCAGAGGCACCAACTTCAGGGATTTTTGTGCTGCATGATGACTGATCAGGCCAACTACACCTTTTCTCACTGTCTTTTTACGTGATGGCTGTTTACATTTATATCATGCTGTCTAGTTTTTTGCCTTTTCTGAGAAATTAGTTGAAAGCTGAAAGCAATGCTAACCCGTGGAAGAGAAAGGGCTTTCTGTTTAAAAACAGAGAACATGAATGCTAATTTTGGCCCTGAGGTATGTTTCTGGCAAAGTAGGTTAGCTTAAATGCTGTTTTGTTTTTCTTTAGTAGGAGTACCTAGACATCTTAATCCTGTCCTTCATACTGTCAAAGAATACCTGGAAGAAGCCTAATAAACATGGAAATACTTCAAACATTTTATTTTTTGGAATAACAGTGTTAATTTTAGAAAACGTTTTGGGCCAAGTCTGGAGCAGGCACTGTTGTGAAGGAATCATCAGTATAAATTGTGTTCTGCAAGGGGAAAAGAGACATAAACACGACTTTTTTTAAGAAAAAAATATGTGCTATATCCGTGTCATTCCCATGTTACCTTTAACTATTGGAGGTTTAAGAAAGAAGATAGCTGATTACTGCTAAAGTTCTGTGAGGAAGATCACCAGTTTCCCAGGGCTGTATTTCCATGATTTAAGTTGGCATTTTGCACTTAAGTCTTTGTGACAACTATGCTTTGCTCACCACCCCATCTTCTGAACTTTGAGCAACTGAAAGCCCCACACAAACTGAGATGAGGCTGCCCAGCTGTGCAGACATGATTGTGTCCTGTGATATGGGAGCAGCTCCCTTTCTCTAGATGGTTGTGGTATGGAGCTACAGCCAAGAGAAGCATGCCTTACAACGTGCCATCTCTTCTCCTGCTTCAAGGTGCATAGATGTAGTTGGCTGGTGGACCCATCAGCTGGATCCAGCTGGTGTCTTTGAGGAGCTGAAGGGAATGTATGCACCGTATTTTTTGTGATGCAATATAGCAGGTAAAGAATCATTAAATGTATTATTACACTGTCAGTTACTGTGATAACAAAATATTTTTGTGCACCTTTTAAGCATGCTCTCTTATGTGCATGTCTGGGTTTTTAGTTTCTTCTGGTTTGGGGTATTTATTGGGAAGTGCCTTGCTGCAATTTTTTTTTTTCCTCTGCTAGTGAAGAATATATTCTTTATTTTCCCCTAGGAAATCTCTTGTAGATTGCTTTTTCTCATCTTCTGTTTTGTGATCTTGGTTGCAAGAGCTGCAATTTTATGCTTGTCTCACTATCACTAATTTTTGCTGACAGTTACGTTTATGCAAATGTAATATTCTGTGAATGCAAACAAGACAATGTCTTTCCAGTACCTGCTCTCAGTTTTGTGATATCTAGTGACCTGCATGTGTAAGAGGTTTTGCTTTCAATTGAGATGTCTCACTCCTGGCGTTGTGGGGACAGGGCACTGATCCCGGTGCTCTGACAGCTGTATTTTATAACTATATAACCTGACTTTGTGGCTCTGCTGAATCCTTTGTATCAGGGAGGTTGAACTTGTTTTGCCCTTTCTTTCACTCCATTATAACATTGATGCTTCTGTCTGTGCTTCAACCTTCTTGCCTTTTTCCTCCTGCCAGTTCATTTTAGTCCTGTTGTCCCATTGTTCAGACTCAGGTATTGTCCTTCTGCGTAGCCCTAACTCTGATGCCAGAACTCCCTCCAGTTCCCTTTCAACTCCTACCATGAGCCTCACATATGAAAAATGGATTAAGTCTCATCCTTCTTAGAAAAAATAGAGGCATGTTTCTTTTTTATTAAAATAACAAAAAAAGGCAGAAAAACTGCCTGTTCTCAGACCAGACTACTTCTTTCTGTTGCTGTTTCCATTATTTCCATTGCTCACCCACCGCAAAGATACTGCTGTTTTTAGTTTTTTCTAACCCCCCTTTTCCTGTGCAGGATGCCAAGCACACAGGAAGGAAGGAGAGGGAGAAATAGTAATGGTATTAACTAGGATCCAAACAGAATAAATTTCTGACTAATGCTGGCACCTCCCTTCCAGTATGCTTGAGTGAGTGGGGCAAACGCTTTGCAGAAGTGATCGAAAAAAATTCAGAGTTATGTACACATGGATCTGAGTTAACAAAACATCTTATCATGTCTCAACTTAAACCTGTAATAAGTTGCACTAGAGTTACAGGAACTGTTCATATGTATAAAGCTTGGATAAGTTCACTTGCTGAATTAAGGGTCCAAGTTCTCTTCCCTATTGTATAATAGTTTTTGAAGTAAAACAATAGTCTTTGTAAATGATAAAATGAAAGAANGCAGGATTCTTCAGGAATGGAAAACATACCTTAACATTAACCAGCATACATGAAGTGATTTCTCAAAATTTCTGCCATTAGTAATCTTAGAGCCAAACTTTGAAAGAGCCTTAAACTCATGCATGCGTATAATGTTCACGGTCACCTTCCTGATGTTTATCTTTAAGTGTTTTTAATGAGCCTACAGTGCAGACAAGATGCTGCTAGGAAAAAAACCAGTTGTACATATAAATGTCTTGGATAACCATGCAGTTGCAAAGATTATTCTTTCTTATGTGCCTTTGTTCATGTGAAACTGAAGAACTTCAAAAATGTGGCCTTGAAGGATATTTTTAAAGTAGCTATTCAACTTGGATCCAGTTGTGTATGCATAATTATATACATACATGGCCTGATGGTTATCTGACACAGGTTTTGTTGCCAAGGGACGCATTCCATTATTCACAATGCACACTAGTATAAGTCTACTATGCCTACCTTTGGATTTATGTTGCTGCAGTGCTTGACAGCCCTTGTCATGGATGAGGAGTCCGTTGTGTTAGGCTCCGCACAAACAAAGAATAAGTAGATGTTCCTGCTCCCAAGAGCAACTCTCCACAACCTATTTGGATGCCTGACAGGATTTTTTTTTTTTCTCAGCTGCACCTCAGACTTGGGAGGGCTTTTCCTCAAACATCAGCTAAGTATAATGCTTTCATTTTAGATTGATGACAATGCAGTGTTTAAGAGGTTTTTCATATTGTAAACCCAAACCTTGCTCTTAGTAATAAAAGTATTTCATAATATTTTAATCTCCATCATCAAAAAAACTTGCAGGAAAATTCTATGTGTGTAAAATGGTTAAATGTAAATGCTATGTAAAATGATGTTGCTGTTTCTGACTGCTAGTATATGCGATAGTGTTGAATAAAGCATGGAGTAAGTTTCTTTTCCTTTTGTGATTAGATTGTTAGAGCTTAAACTTGGTGCATTCATCAGACTTAAAACTGTCACAGGTGAGCATATGGATAGCTAAAAGGTGTCAGTGTTCATCTCTACTATACAATAAAAATGAAGAGTGAAGAGATGGTAATGACAATCTGTAGAGTACTTGAGTTAAGGGAAGAAGGAAGGTGCATACAGGGACAGTAACGTATTGCGCAAAAGCGGTAAGGTTGGTGCCTTCACAAGCTCCATGGGCAATCTGTTCCACTCCTTCACAGTTGCCATATGCAGTTCGCAGTTCTCTTGTTTCAGTTTACACTCACTGCTTCCCATCCTCCCACCATGCACTGCTGTGAAGTGCCTGACTCTGTCTTGTCAATGACCTCCTTGCATATGTTGGAAAACTGCTACTAGGTCCCTCCAATGCCTTCTGTTCTCCAGGCTGAAAAAAACCCAGTCCTTCAGCCCTCCTCACAGGACAACGTTCCAGCCCGCAGACACTGAACTTGCTTCGGTTTATTGATGTCCATCCTGTATTGGGGACCCAAAATCAGATAGAGCTTTCTAAATGAAATCTCACAAGTGCCGAGCAGAGGGAGACAATCCCTCCCCTTGATGTCCTGGCTGTGCCCCTGTGAACACCTCCCAGGGTGCTGCTGGCCGTTCCGGCAGCCAGGGCACACTGCCAGTTCACGGCCAGCTCGTGCCTGCCAAGGCCGCCAGGTCCCTTCCCGCAGAGCTGCTCCCGGCCAGGCAGGGACCAGCCTGTGTCCTTGCACCAGAGCGTCCTGCCCAGGGGAAGCACTTGGTAGCTGTCCTCGTTTTAGTAACCTAACAGAAAAATCAAATTTGAATAGTCTCTTAGTGCAATTTGCATGCAAGTGTTGTATCACTCCTGTAACGTTTGCTAATCAAATCATCATGCCTGTACGTGTATTAAAATGCTATATATGAAACTACAGACATTTTCTAGTGTCATCCTAGCTATGTTGTACTACTTAATTAACACTGATCGATCCTTAAAATTCAAGTCCAAAAGCTAAAAAACCTTAGTAGGAGGCAGGAAAGTGAGATAGTGAGGTGAGATTGAATGTTGAAATGCAGATTCAGATTTGCAGCTGACCATACCCAAGGTCCAGACAAATGCAAGCAATGCATCTGGAGATGCAAAAGGAGGTGGGATTACGTTCTTGGCCCAGGTTCCCTTTCTGCTGATCCATTTCCAGCTGTTTGATTAAAGAGGACATCTCTTGAACACCATATATCAGTATGCATCAGTTTACTGCTGTAGCCTAAGGTGCGTCAAGCCACAGAAAAGCAATGAGCAGAGATGCTGAAGTTTCGTAGAACCTGCTATAGACATGAATCTAGCTTTATCTCCTTCAAAACCTCTTTCAGGATTTTTTTTTAATCAGTCTCCAGATCCTATTAAACAGGAACAAAAAGAGGAAGAGGAAGTACACGGTATCTGCTTTCTACAAAGCAGACTGTATTTATTTGTTTAAGTGAGACAGAATCTCAATGTCTTCAGTCTTTCTTAAAAGCAGATTTAAGCAAACCATCCGGGCAGCCAGCCAGGCAGAGTGTGCATTTTTAGGCACTGACTCAAAGACAGTGTCAAGACATATTAAGCTGGGTGCCTAGAAATAATATATATGGGATTAAAAAAAGAATACTATAAGATCATCTTGCCACAGTTGTGGCTGATTATTTGATACAGGACAAAGAGAAATTGCATTGTAAGCCATAAAAGGGTGATGAAAAATGCTTTGAAATCTTAAGCTAATACAGTATCCAGGCCTGAATGCCATCAGACATTTCACTATCGTGCATCACCTGAATCTAGTCGACAAAGAAGCTGATTCAAACTATCACCTTCCCAGAAAAAGTGTAGTTTCTTAAGTATTTGCTTGTGTGGAAAACTTACTTAAATGTTTATATATCTCAGTAGGAGATTGCTTTGTATTACCAGGATGGAACAACTACATTCATTTCCCCCTTTTTTTTAATAGGTGTACGCAGCAGTACAAATTAAGCATCTCACCCACAAAATATCATCTATATGATGAATAACTGATTTTGTTCTTAACCTTGAGTGCTGAGATGGGAGCAGTGTTTTCCTCAGCTTTAAGAAAAGCAACAATCATAGGTAAAGATTAATAGTTTTCATGGCAAGATGAAATAAGTTTCCTGTTCCTTTTTACTCAGCACGTTGTCCCTAATAATGTAGTACTTATACCAGCTGAATATACCTTTTATCTCATATTCTTTGCAAGGCATAGTAGAATTCACAGAGGTTAGTCTCAGTAGATGGTGCTGCTGTGTCTTAAACGAATTCCTAGGATGAACTGCAAACACTGCCCTAGGCAGTAGAGGCACAGTAAAGGTTCTGCCTCAGGGGAGATTACAGACAGCCTTGAAGAAGTTTGGGCTTTTTTTGTTTTGTTTTGTTTTTTAATTAAGAATGGGCAGGAATTATTTGGTGAGGTTTCATGTGCCTATAAAACCTGTACCAAAAGAAAAATAAGCTATGAAGTAGGTCATATGGTTTATGAGCAAAATGGACTCTGTGCAGGATGAATCAACTGCACTACCCACTCAGGAAAGAAAACTTTAGGTGTCTACTGCATTATTAGTGCTTATGGCCTTTAATTGCCCGCAAAAGGATACGACCGTGCCTTTTCTGATATTGCACTTTTCCTCAATCTATTTGAATGACAACTCTTGCACAGGTTATATAAAAAAGGGAAGTTGCACAGAAGGGTTCTGCTAGTAAAGTGCTTGAAAAGAGCACTGTGCTGCACTGGAAGAGTATGTTGTTACTTTAGTACCTGACATGCAGAAATCAAAACAGCAGCTTTTCTTTCATGCCTGAAAAGAAAGCCTGAAGGTATGTGTGTCTGCAAACATGAGAATTTCTTTTCCCCCCCCTCAGCATTTCTTACAAGCATTTCCTCACTGGGATCTCTGGATTTCAATGGTGCAGTCTGAGAGCAGCTCTGGTCCCTTCTGTTACGTTGCCCAAAGCTGCTTTTGCACAGTAGATAGCAATTCCTGGATCCCAGTTCTGCTGAGCCAGCTGGGCTCTTACAGCCTGTTTACAGCTGGGAGCTGTGCTGCTGAGAGACTGAGGACAGTAAGAAATATAGGCACTCTCAGGATAGTGGGAGGTAAGGCAGCCCTAAGACAAAGCCCTAAGTGGAAAATTAGGGCAGCATTAACTTACAGTCCAGGTCTGGGCCAGTCTTAGCCATGTAAGCAGCCTACCTGATGGATAAACTGAAGGGATTTGATCTGTTTAATGAGAAGCATGGTCTTTTTTAAACAAATAGATGTAATTAAAGTAGCAGACTGCTGCCCCACAGCATGCTCCCAGATGGCAGCACAATCTTTAGGTCAGGGTTTCCTTCTGCTTTTTTTGTTGCAATCCCTGGAGCAAAAGAAGTCAAGTTACTGTGGTGACTTAAGGCAGGATGGGTGGAAATCACAAACAGAAAAGCATCCCTTCTGTTGAGTCCTTCCTGGACACATCTTTTCCATCCTGAGGAGCTGGTAACGTCTAGCTGAACCAAGCTGTCTTAGATACTTGGTTTATTCCTCAAGAGCATACAATACTTATTTTTATATCAAATCTGTCTGGCTACCACCCCCTGTCATGAAATCCTCTCTTTGCTATGCTATGTGTTATTAAGCACACTCAATCTCTTAAACTTGTTTTTAAGGCCAGAGAAGATGGTTGAGATTCAGAGAGAACACATAACTGAAAACCATGGACCTAGCTGGTACCCTCAAACTGTAAGCAGAATTTCCTGTTGCCATGTATAAGAATTTGCACTGGAGAAGTGATGACATGAGATGATGTTTTGCTCTTATTACATATTTAACATATCACTGACTTACAAAACCGCAAACAAATGTATAGATTGTGACAGGAGAACTATACGGACATGCAGACATGATATTAACCTGAACGCTTTATTGCTTAAGTAGCTTAGATTTTTATGGAGAAAAGCTGCTTTACAATCCATTTAGATGAAGATTAACTTGTTTAATGTTTAGCTTCATTCCCAGTAGAACAGTGCCTGAAATCTATTTAGTCTGAGAGAAATGCAAGAGCATTGTAAGTGTTTTGACTTAATTTGAATTTTGCTAATGATAAGGGACAGAGAGTCTTGAAAATGAGTCCAAACAGTCAGCTGTTTACTTAATACTTGAGTCACTTGGTTGGATTGCCATCTCCTTATCTTTGCATGCACAAGCCTATTCCAGCCTTCTCAAAAGTGGTCTTAGGAGCTTGGATCCCAGCCTCTAAGCTCTATAAAAGACTGAACCTACTTAATTAAGTGGCTGCTGAAATGAGACTAGCCACAAACATTACAGAATTTATAAATAGATGGTTGAATCTGTGTCTGGGTGTAGCAAATTTCAAAGCCTCAAAGCAGACTCCGGGCTGTATTACATCCACAAGTATTATAGGAAGCCTGGTGACATAAAGCACAGTTTGCAAGTAAACCAAGTTTGCAGAGCCTTAGAGCCACTGGTAAAGCTGGCAAGCCTCATTTTTCTGGTCAATATATTGCTTTCCGTAAGACTCAATGCATCTCCCAAATATCTATGACTGATCTCCTCAGGTAGGGAACCAGATGGTTCCACCTTTAAGCAATTATTCTCTGTGCCCAAGAGTGGCTTTCTAGAGGGATGCTTTGCTCCTTGGTCCTTGCACGCTGTTCTAGCTCACACCTATGCTTGTGGTCGTGCTGGATGCCTGCCTCAGCCACAGCCACAGAAGCCGAGTAGGACAGATGAAATTGCTTGAACTGAAATAATTTTCATTTTTGCTTGCTAAATGTAGGATGGACTTCTTCCTCCATTTAAATCTCTGCAATTCTAGAGTATTTCTGTAGAGTCCTGGTTTTTTTGATACAGACTGCTAAGTCTTGTGCTGGGACCTACTCTTAAGGACCAACCCCACCAAGTGTCAGATGGAGACAATCTCATGCACAGCAGTTACTCTGCCTGGAGGTTGTGACCTCCAAGGGGAAATCAGGAAGAAGCAGAGGTCTTCCTGTGGGAGGTTATACCACTGTTAGGAGCCACCAGCTCCTAGAGTAAGTTTCTGCTGTCAAATACATTGTTTGCTCCACTAGTAGCCACCAGCAGTGACAGTCAGCTCCCCTCTGAGACTTCCCGCAGGATGCTTCTGTCTAATAACCCAGCCCAGCTGAATTATTTCTGAGGAGTCCCAACCATCCTGTGACAGTTCTTGTTTCCTACGTAAGAAAAAAACCCAAGACTGGAGTGCTTTATGGATTTCTGCTGAGTCACTTGATAACCTAGGAAGCGTTTCCTTGGGATGTCATATTTGTCAGTTGTGTTCAGCATCTGTTGCACTGTTGCTACTGTAATGGCTCTGGTGAGAAGGCAAATGTCAGTGAGTGTCCCCCGTGATCACTGCAGACAACACTGGAGCAAGCAACTGGACCTGTGCTTTGAGTTACCTAGCAAGATCTGTGGTATATATGATTATTTAAATGCCTGAGGAATTCTCATATAAGGCAAGCAGCAGCACTGAGCTATTTTAACCTTAATTTACTTCTAAACCATTTCACTGCATTTGGCACCCTGTCCTCTTTTTGTTTTATTGCTCGGGAGTGTTAGAGAACGCATATGTTTGGTGTCCCACACTAACAAATGGAGCCCCATAAACGACTGAAGGCAATCCTCATTTGTGCTTCTACAATGTATTTGTACAAAGATGAACAGTGTCATCTCATTCAGTGAAAGAGTTTTATCTCTCTTCCCTGCTGTTATGGGTTTGTGTGGTGCGTTTTTCTTTGGTAGCAGGGGAGCGGGCTGCAGAGGTGGCTCCTGTAAGAAGCTGCTAGAAGCTTCCCCAGCTCCAAAAAGTCGGACCTGCCTCTGGCCCAGGCCGAGCCCATCAGTGACAGTGGCAGCGCCTCTGGGAGAACAGATTTAAGAAGGGGAAGCTGCAGGGAGTGGTGGGATTGGAATGTGAGAGGAACCCCTCTGCAGATCCCGAGGTGAGTGAAGAAGGAGGGGGAGGAGGGGGCGCCTGAGGAGGCTGATGGCCCTGCAGCCCGTGGGGAGATGGCAGGCTGTCCCCCTGCAGCCCAGGGAGATGAACGGTGGAGCGGAGGCTGCCCAAGATGGCCGTAACTCCATGGTAAAAACCGCGCTGGAGCAGTGTGAGACTGGAGAGCAGCCCGCGGAAAGGACCCGCGCCAGGGAAGTTCGGGAAGAACTGAAGCCCGCGGAAAGGACCCGCGCCAGGGAAGTTTGTGAGGAACTGCAGCCCGCGGAAAGGACCCACGTTGGAGAAGTTGGTGAAGGACTGTCTCCCGTGGGAGGGAGCCCACGGTGGAGCAGGGGACGAGGGAGGAATCTTCCCCCTGAGGAAAGTAGCAGCAGCGACGATGTGTGGCGAGCTGACTCAACCCCCATCCCCTGTTCCCCTGCGCCGCTGGGGGCAGGAGGGAGAGAGAACCGGGAATGGAGCTGAGCTGGGAAGGTGGGAGGAGTGGGGGGAGGTGTTCTGATGTTTGATTTTCCTTCCTAATACCCTTGGTTTTGATTTGATTTGTAGTAAATGAAATGGATTTTGTTTCTCCCCCAAGTTGAGCCTGTCTTTTGCCCGTGACCATAAGTGGGGAGTGATCCCTCCCAGTCCTTGTCTTGACCCACGAGCCTGCCTTTGGATTTTCTCCTCATCCCAACGTGGCCAGGCGAGGGGGTGGGGAGTGAGCGAGAGGCTTCATGGTGCTTTGTTACTGGCTGGGCTGAAACCGAAACCACGACACCTGCCCAAACCATTCTTTTGTCCCTGTACTGGTGGTGTTCTTAGGGCCCAGATCTGCAATTTGGTACTTGCAACTGCTCCTTTCTGCTTCTTTTCCCAGAGAAGAGATGAGTACAAGGAGGGAAAAGATATGGGTGTACGCAAGAGATGACTGTAATAGTACAGGCTGAGAATCTTCAAAAGCATCTGAGACATACATATTCACGCAGTACCCTTAGGAACCACTGATGTTAT
The DNA here is from genome assembly GCA_013401275.1 of Pandion haliaetus. Taxonomy (NCBI): domain Eukaryota; kingdom Metazoa; phylum Chordata; class Aves; order Accipitriformes; family Pandionidae; genus Pandion; species Pandion haliaetus. The sequence goes on along the minus strand of VYZV01004305.1, from coordinate 59,877 downwards.
AAACCTAAATAACTGTTCACTTCCTCTTTATCCTGTTCATTTTTCAAGGCTAATCTGCTGTGCTGTCCATTTGTAAAAGCAGCAGCCTGGCCACAACTTTATTTTGGTAACCAATCTTCCCAAAGAAGTCTTTTGAACTCAAAAAAAACCCCATAGAAGGTGGGGAGAACAAAGCTAGGAGTCTCTCTTGAGCAAGTTGAATCTGTTGGGGCAGCGGATAAAGTCATCATTTAACTTCTGTCTTCGTTTTGTGCTTCCCACAGGGAGGCAGCTGTTGAGTTTGCTTGGCCCTGCCATCCCTGTGGCATAGGCTGGCATGCTCAGGTGTGATCTCCATAGTCCCCAGCAGGTGATTCATTCTGGTGGCTGATCCATGACAGGCTGCTGGGCAGGCAGGATGATTAAGTCCTGCATTGAAAGGGAGGTATAATTCAGGCCATATGTCAGGGCTGTGTGTGTAGAAGTGGGTGGGTGAGGGACCACGGTGGAAGTGGAGAAATAAGCACTGTGTCAGCAGCAGAGATGATTGAAATTTATCCAAAACATGTTGCCAAAGATTTTGATAGCACCTCCAGTATTGCTAATGGCGAGGCTGGGAGGTTTGGTGTTCCACTGATTGGCAGCTGCACCCTCGGAAAGGGACACGGGGAAACTTTCTCATCTGTCAGGATCTCATTATTTGCAATGGAGCCTGACAGCTCTAAGGTTACACATGTATAAATCAGTCAGGCAGAAGAGGAAGCAGACAGTAATTTTATTTTGCAGTGGCACAGGGGGAGAATTGTCATCCCGGAGTCTGAGCAGCAAGACCACTGCCACGTGCTGAGCAAGCATATACCGTTCCCAAGTCCCTTCTGTCCCTGCTCCCTGCTGCCAGCACTGGATCCTTCCTCCTCAGAGCTGCCCTCCTCCTTCCTCCGATTCCTGAGAGAGGCCGAGGCAGCCAGCAGTGCTTACCTGTCCCCTTTCTGAGCTGTGTGGAGTTGAGATCATGACGGCATTAATTTCCTACGCCATCATGTCATTGCTTCCTCTCCTCTAGGTCCCAGGAAAGGCTGGGTGGGGAGGAATCCCACTGGCCTCTAAAGTAAGAGTCTTGATGCAAGAACTAGATAACCTTTTAGGAACAAAATGAATCCCAGAAAACTAGCCCAGGCAGCGCTGGGAGTTGGAGCTGGGGTTACCAGGATCTCATGACATGCTCTCCAGCCAACATCTTCACTTGGGTGTCAACTGGACCTGAAAGCAGACTTGGTTTGTTTTATATTTCTTTAATCAGACGTGGATGAAATAATCCAGATATGTATCAACTGCTAAATGTTTTTTTCTCATTCTCAGCTTGTGAGTGATGTGGCTTCAGGTTTCTTGTTTGGATTCAGATACCATAGTGAGTTAGACATGCCATAAACTGTGTAGACTTTCTGAGGTAACTGATTCGGTTTACTTATCTGGCAATATATGATACTTCTGCCAGGTCTTTAACCTGGGTTTCAAAGCGTCAATTTCTAGCTACATGGAGAGGATACCTAACACCTTCTCAGAAATTATGCAGGGTCTGAGATTCTTTTTTAAGGGATGAAAGTGATGTAGGGAAGCAGAAGAGATGGTAGAGGAAAACTACTAAGCTGGGAATAGCTTCTCCAAAGAGATACTAAACCTCCACGTGTTTAGAAAGTTTTAAAATGAAGCATTGCAGAAGATGTTGGGCGAGGAGAAGTAGTCCTGATTTCTGAACCTTTCTGTAACACGGGCTTGTTGATTCCCCCTGCAGGCTGGCCTAAGGTGAGGCACAGAGCAGTGTGTCAGTTAATTTGAAATCGTAGATCCACTTACTTAGGAAGTTTCAGGTTGTGACCTGTGGACAGGGCGCATGACTCTCCCATGTGGGTAAAAAAAAAAAAAAAAAAGCTAGAAAAATCAGGTGCTATCCTCCACAATAATGCTGTAAAACATAATCTCTAGTATACAGTGTGGATAGGCCTCTTAAGAAGAAAATAACTCCTCTGGATGATCACCTCAGAAGCTCTGGAGGTACAAAAAGTATTCTGATTTTGCTAAATTTACTCAGGAAGAGAGCGCTTGCTGCCCTTATCTCCCTCCTTTCCCCTTCCTCCTCCTCCACCTTCTGCCTCTTAGCAGTAATTAATCTAGGTACCTTACTCATTTGGATAGTGGTCTGTTTTTTCCTGCTTATAAGCCAAAATCACCTAACACTTGTGTTTGCTAGTCCTGGGGTTCATAAAGTGCCAGAGAAAATGAGGACTTTAGCAGCTTCTCTCCTTTTCCTTTTTTAACACACAAAGAGTGAGAGCTTTTGTGTCTGTGCACAGCTGTGTAGCCCCATCCTATTGCTTCAGCTGACAACTACTGTCTCCTTGGGACATCAGGGACTTAGCAAATGGAGCTAAGACCAACAGACCTAGCATCACCTTCCCACCACCCCCACCTCTTCCCTGACATTTTTGGGCTTGCAGTGCTTTTCCTTCCAAATGAGAAGCCATGGATCTGTTCAGCATCACCTCCTTTATTAGCCTTTATAAAAGAGGTTGAGAAGATTTCATTACAAGCAGGAGGGAGAGGCACTGGGGGAAGGAACGGTGAGTCGGTCTAGGTAGGAGAAGTGGAGCAGGGATGGCAGGAGCTCAGGCCCTGAGTGTTGGGTTGGGCTGGGATTGGGCTGGTGACTTTTCAGCTCCTGACACAGGGCTGGTTTGGCTAGTTCCCCGAAGAGGGAATTTGGTCTTTGATGCCCGTGCTGAGGGCAGTCGTGCAAGAATCACAAGCAATGTGACTGCATCGCTTTTCTGGGAGAAGCAGCCAAGTGCTCAGCTCTTCCCCATCCTCAGTATAAATTTGACTCCTTCCACACTGTTATCCAAATTTCTTCCATCCTTCTTTGGTACTGTGTTGTGACAAGGCTTTCTCCATGCTTTGATTGACTGGTCATTATTTTACTTACTTTTCTCAGCACCAGACAATGTCCACGTTCTCTTCTCACCATTTCTACTGCCCAGCATCCTGCTGCCTGAGGTCATGCATGTGATGCAGCTCGCCTTTCCACCTTCTCGCCTATTTTCTCTTATAGCTGTTGTCAGAGACCCAGATCTGTTCATATCCCTTCTCTCTGCTGTCAGGGGCATTTTCCATCTGTTCTCAGGTTCTTGGGCTGAGCAGTCAAGAGCACTGCTGTAGAGGACCTGGTTGGCTGCAGAAAATGTCGTTTACGTCAGCTTATTCTCACAGGGGAAACCTGCAAGTTGTAAAATATATATATAAAAGCCTGTTGGCTGAGGCCTAAAGTGAAAATTAACCCCTTGCATTGCACTTCCCCACTTTGCCCAAATATCAGAGGGCAGAGAAACCTAAAAAAGGAGTGTTCTGTCTCTATCTCAAGGAGTGGGGAGGGAGACAAGGGGGACCAATGGGCAAGCCTAAAATATACTGAGTTTGCATGCATTAGTAAGTTTGAGAGGAGTTTTTTGCTGAAAAGGCAGCAGAGAGAGGCTGTAGCAGTATGCAGAAGTCCAAGCCAATTAACCCAAACCATGCCTGGGCGCATCCCACAGTGTGCAGGAGATGCTTCCAGTGTTGGAGTGCGAAGGTTTAAGTGGACAGAAAAGAGGAGAGAGGGAAGGACACGAGATGTTTTTCTGCAGGTGTTTGGCAAGTTCTGGCACAGAAGAGGCTTCTTTTGAGTCTCCTGGGAGCTGAGAAACGAAAGCAGCTGCTGAAGAATCACCTTAAGGGAGATTCCTGATAGACTGTATTTAGCTCTCCACACTTTCTAAAGAGCTGAAATAACAAACTCAGAGCAGAGCGGCAGGGAAGTTATCACTGGTGTTAGAAAGAGGGGTGGATTGATGCCTGACTGGCAGAGGGAAGAACAGTTCATGGCAGGTAATGGGACCCACTACAGGAAAATGTCATGGCTACTGATTCTCTGAGCTGACGCTGGACATTGCTACTCATCCGGGATGACAACTAGGTGGCTTTAGTAGTTGTCTTCAGCAGAAAAAAAACCATGTAAATTGTCATTGCAGTTATACTTCAGGCATTTTCCCCTTTCCCCAGAGGAGGGTAAAGCCAATATTCTTTTAAAACCTCCTTTAAATGTATACCGTATCCTTGTTGCTGCAAGTTGCATTCTGGTGGGAGGGTCACACGCGCACGTAGCTTTGCAATAGTGTCCAAAGATTTCACATGTCAAAACTCCCTTTGTGAGCAGAGTGAAAGGGCAACGCTTGCACTGTGTGTTAAGTACATAATGAGAGAGGTATGGGTGCAGGGGCAGGGACCGTATTTGAGGAAATTACAAAATATTTCTTGAGTTAAGTATGTTTATGAAACATTTCAGTCAGGACCAATTATACACCAGTGATTCCCAACCACATTCAACCTTTTTAATGGCAATGCGTGCTGCTTTCTTCTGTCTCCCATCTTGACAGCAAACACCAGAATATTGTTGCTGCCTCTGCCTTCCTCCACTGCTGTCAGTTTGAGAAAGTGCCAGTAGAAAGACTTAGATAACCAGCCAAGCAAAGCATACTAGTTTGGTCTCTCATCTTTAATGTTGCTGTTCAAGCCAGAGAGGTTATTTTAATTGGGAGCTAGTATTAGAGATAAAATTATTTTTTTCCTGGAAAGTGATTGTGTTAAATTTGAGATTAACACTGAGATTGATTAAATTTAATCTGGACCCAAATTTAACTGTTTATCACTCAACACTGGCTTCCACAACACAGAAGAAAAAAAAAAATTAAAGCAGCCAGAGCATGGGATATGTCAATCTCAGCTATTCATTTTTAGGATATTACAGGAGGCCAACGTATTTGGACAGTGAAAGGAGAAAAACAACCTGGTTGTAAAGTGCTAAGTATCCCAGAGAATTCCTGGTACACTCAAATTTTGGACACTAAAGCTTCCTGAACATCAGACCCGTAGAGTACAGAGTACATCTACATTACTTGCAGTATCAAATGGAAAAAAATCTTAAGAGTTCCTATTCTCTTGCTGTTTTGTGTTTTTTTTTTTTTCTATTACTTCATTGTAAATGATTAAAACCTACTGACAGTATCTCCTCTCCCCCCACTTTTTTATTAATTCATGATGAATTCTGTTTCCTGGCTGACAGCAGTACGCTGTCATGGTTCAAAACTCTTCCAGTGCTTGGTTGGCTTGTAGCTTGCTTGCTGAAAAAAGTGTTTATGTCAGGATTTTTGGAAAGCAACAAAACGTGATGTTATGGAGTGGGAGGAGTTATTTTGTTTTGTTTCTACAGAACTTGAACTTTGAGGTATTTACATTGTCTAATATGTGACTCTTATTAAGAAAAAATAATGCATATTTTTCTGGTCTGTTTTTTCTATTAGTTCTTTTTTTTATACCTTTGACAGCATAGTAATCTCAGTAGGATGTGGCATTCCACGCACACACTGGGGTCAGATGTCTGGCAGGCTTGCCAGAGGGTACAATATGTTGAGGAAACTCTCAGATATACCCATGTTCCATTTTTGTTTCCCCACTTGAGTTTCATCCACATCTCACAGTCACCTGATGCTGTATGCAAGTCCTCTGTGATTATTAGGCTTGATCTTAAAGATGTCTTCTGTTAAATTCTCTGTATCTGAAGTAGTCTCTCACATGTCAGAGTTTCATTCCATAAGCATCCTACATAAGGAGTGAATTTTCACCCCAGTGCACAAAGTTTGAGAATTCAAGCTTTCTGTCAAAGATCTTTTTACTGAAACAAGGATGACCTCTCTGTTTTGTGAGTACAATGAAAACATTAAAAAATTAAGAATTCAGCTACCTACAAACCCAGAGACCATTCTAAATCTCAGCTTTCCCTACAATCGCATATGTTTGTTTAAAGACATCAAATGTCAAACTGGTAATGGTTTTGCATGCAGAGCAAGGGAATATAGTTATTGTCAGAGACAGGTGCAAAGTTTTAAGACATGAAATGATGATTTTCACTTACATACTGCTCCCAGTGCCAAAGAGAAGGCTATTCTCTACCAAAAAAAAAATTAAGAAACTGCTGATTGGCAGTGCCATCTGTTAAAAGATGTTCCCTCTACAGTGGTGTTTATACTAAAAAAGTGACTGCATATATCATTAACTTATGCTAATCATGTGCAGTCTAAGAAAATTTCCAGAAAGCCAACAAAAACTGTGGTTATGGTGATCCATGACTTACTGCATTGATTTACATTTTGGTCTGTTGCACATAGTGCCTAACAAGAGATCACTTGGAGAAATGATGTTCTGAATAACACTGTTACTAAATCAGGGTCTCTTGCTTCATACGTCATACAAGAGTTTGGTTCCTAAAATGAAAAAAATAAGGTAGTGAGGGGTCCTGCCTAGTTTATAACACTGTTCTCCTCTCTTGCATATGTTCTCAAAATGCTTGAGCATCCTAACTCCCTATGGATTTGATGGTTTTTGGCACCTAACTAAAACCCACTTGCTCACCGGATAGCCAACTTAATTCAGAATGCACTACCTACAGTAAAATTATCTACCACATGTTGAGATGGGTAGTTGGCTGTGTGGACAACCAGAAAATTTGGACTTTCAGGTCTTTGGAGATTCTCTTTCTGAGATGTTCCTGTAAACAACTACTTTCGTCTTGGAGTTTTCAAACTGAGGGTCAAATATACTTCACTGAATATGTATCCTTCCTTTTCTTTCTTTGCTTAACAGAATGCTATCCCTATTTTACTGTGTCCAGCTGGCACATCCTCAGCATGCTGATTTTATTTAAAAAAATCACTACCCATTGTAGAAGCCAGATGTAGCTGATTAGCAGTGTTTTGCTCATCGTATCATTCTGCTGGCTGAACTGTTCAAAGGGCCATTCCTGCAAACAGTGCAGTGAGTACTTCTAGACTAGTGAGAGAAGGCATGAAGTGCTTCATCTGTGATGTGCCTGAGAGTGGGATTGTGCTTTGACGGGGTGTCTGTCATCCCACAGCTCTAGGATTTGAGATGGTTCTTCAAACATACTGTTACTGGGGTTCGCTTAAGCTGTAGCACATTCCAAGCCAGCAGCAAATTAAACAGGCTTGCAGGCAGCCTCCCAGCCCAGCCTCAAACTTGCAGGTACAAATTTGTACCTGGGGAGCAGACTTTCTTCCTCAAGGCTATGGACAGCTTCCTTTCAAAAAATATGGAGCAGCCATCAATATTGTAAAGATCCCCATAAACTTACGGTTTCAAATTGCAATACTATCAACTCAGACCTGATAGCAAAAATACAGTGAGCGAAGTACCACTTGCATTAGATACTCCACAGTGATTCATGAGCACTGTTCATGTTGTCCTAGGAAATGAAAGCTGGAATGATAATTGTCACCAGATTACAGGAAACCTGACTGCTAGATTGTTCTGTTTATCCCTTGCCTACCTCGCCTTTCAGAAGTAGGCTTTCTGGCTGTTCTTCATACTCTTGTTTTATTGGGAAAGAAATGACATAGCCGGATGCACATAATCTAAATGAGAATAAGAATAGTTGGAAAGAAAACAACTGATAAGTATAAAGATAAAAGTCTCTGGTAAGACTTCCACAGGAGAAACTTTGCTTTGTGTATAAAATGACAGTCATTCATTATCTTCCGTTCAGAAAGAGCCTGTCACCTAAACAGTATAGAGGAAATAATGGGTACAGACAAGAGCATGGGACCGATCATGAAAAGGCTTGAATTTTGTTCTTGGCTTTTCTGAGCTGCTTTGGACAAGTCACCTCCTCACTGTTTCAATCCCTTCTCTGCATTTTAATCATGTGTAAGTATCTAAGACTGCTGCCTGTCTTGGTTAAACTCACCCTTTTCATTTTGAAGGCAGTCATGTCTCTTTCTTCCCTGCCTAAACAGTCTCATGCCTTTGATCTTTCCTCATAGGTCCTGTCTTCTAACTGTTTGATCATCCTCATTGCCCTTCTCTGGAGTCCTCGAACCCATCCATAAAAATCTGTAACTGCAGTGGCTACAACTGGGCTCAGTGCTCCAGCTCAGGCCCTCTCCCTCTGAAGGTGGAAGAGCGTTTTCTAAGGATGCCCAAGTGCACCAACTAGGAAAAAAGGAGAGACTGTATGAAGGTACTCTAAGACCTGACTATTTCAATACCTCCTGTGAAAGTCTTGGTCACCAGGTGCTAATGTTAAATCATTAGTTGTAAGCATTGCTGTCACCTCATTTGAGCCTTATTTGTGTAGCTACAAGCAGCCTTCATAAGCTTCCTTCTGCCTTGCTGTCATCTTAATGTGATATTCTATACGTGACTGTTTTGGAAACACATGCAAAAATGACATTCATAAAACTTTTTTTGGCTATATTAGGATCTAATGAGATTGTATTACCTTATCTTGTACAGAAATAGTCCAGAGATGGACTACTTCATCTTGCAGTGGCCTCCCATGTGACAGGAGGCTCCTGGAGCTGTACGTGAGCAGATACCAGTGGAAATGCTAATCAACTGCAGTGCCCGTAGCAGTGCTTGGCTGCTGAAGATGCCCCACGCATAGTGTTTCCCTCAACACTATGAGTATCACCATTCATTCTAAAAGTTATTGATGACTCTCTTTACCCGATTGTCCTCTCTCTTGTATCCCCTGTACCATATTAAGCAGGTCAGGCATTACAGTCATTGGTGTTTGCTTGAGTTTTATCTTTGAGATGTTACATGTAGTTTTGCCCCTGCCAAAAAAAGAAAAATTGATCTGCAGTTTTCTATCTTGGTACTTTGTGTGGCATTGTTTCAGGACTAGCCAAAATGTTAATCATATCTAAAAATAGCACTTAGGAAGAATAAACAAGTTATGAAGAATAAAGATTGTAATACATTAAAATTATGGTGAGGTTGGTTTTGTGGGGTTTTTTTTGTTTGTTTTTTTTTTTTTTTCTTCAGGTGGGATCTGCCATGTCTGGAAAAGCATGTACCAGGCTTGAGCCTAGGAGAAAATTGTCTGCTTGCTCTTGGTGGAGACTGAAGTTATTCTGCGCTGCCTTTTTGGACTGGTTGAATCTGGGAAGCTGACTGGCAAACAGCAACCTTTTCCTCTGCTTTTAGTGAGCATCCAAACAGCACTGCCTTGAATGCTGCCAGCGAGGAGAGACAGGGACTGGCAAGATGTTCCTGGTGCTGGAGAAGGGAGCAGGTCTGGCTCAGCAAGCAGACGGGGAGCCAGGCCTGTGGAGGGGAGCTGATAGAAACATGGGCTACAGCTGGTCTGTGGGAGCAGGATGGGAGCTAGTGAAGAAAAAGATAGAGGCTGGAGGGCAGGGAGCTCTGAGGGGGGAGAAGGAACCGAAGAAGGCTTCATGGCTGCAGCAGGGACATAGCATTAGAAAACAGAGTGCTGAGGTGCTCTTTCCTGCTCTCCTCCCTCCCTTTCCCATTTTCTTGGCTTCATCACCTGAAAACTGAATTCAGCATCAGCTGGTGTAAGGTCCAGTTAAGTGGAATCCCTGCCTTTCCCTAAACTGCTTGGGCGGGTAGCCTTAACTAAGTCTGTATCCTAGTGCATTAAGGGACAAATCAAGGTTATGTATGAAGGTTGTACTCAGTGTGAGCTTCTTTATAAACAACAGCAAAAATTTTCATTGCTTGGCTTTAACAGTTTCAGCATTTGTAAGGTATTTGAGTGCAGAGTATACTACATCTGGTAGAAAAATAGCTATTTTCATGCTGTGAGTACTCATTTTTTTTCACTTGGGATACTTTTTCTATTTCTCATTTGAGTAAGATACTCTAGTCTTCAGTCCTTACTGAGAGAGAGAGAGAGTCCAGAATTTCATAGTGTAAATAGGCACCACTAACTTAAGGTTTGCGTTTCAAGGTTTAGCTTTACCACAAAGTACTGTATATTCTTCTTTTGGGAATCTACATTCTTGTTCATATATACAATATGTATCCTCTGTTCCTCAAAAGTAAATCTTAACCAGTTGTGATCATGAGATAAACCCTAACACTTGAATCACCTGACTTTGAAAATGACTGGTAGCACATTTTATACTTGAGTACATAGGCATGAAACTGGACCCTTTGGAATAATGAAGAAGGTAAATGATAGCCCAACTGAAAAATTGTTATCTGTTATTTTGACAGATTATCTACACTGGGAGAATGATTAGTGAATGGAGGGAAAGGAAGGTTGCAAAGATCAAAACAAGTAATTTATCCTAGTGTTCTTAGTTTTCCTACCTTTTACATAAGAGTGCTGTATGTATTCATGTATCCGTGAGATGGTGGAACTTTCTTCATCAGGGGCCAATACAGTCCAATACGTCCACAGCTAGACAGGGACAATACTAGGGATGCCAGTTATGCTGCCTCAGGGGAGAGGGAATGTAATTTCAGAGAGAGCAGGGCAGGAGGACATCAGCATGTAACTACCCTAGCAGAAAATCGATATATTTCTGAGCACAAAGCCGCTTGTTACTTTTAATATTGAGGCTGCCAAATACAGTGGGAAGTTAGTTGCTTTTGATGCAGCAGTCAAAGGGTCAAATTCTTTCCCCTGCTGCTCGAGCGTAGCTCTGTGGCAGTCTGCTGGGCTCCGCCAGTGAAACTGAAGAGGAGGATTTGGCTTGCAGCCTGGTTTTAATCTGCACGTATGGTATCAATTTTGGAAACATTTTCTGGTTGTCCTCACAGTTATAAAGGGGTAGAAAAATATATTTATTCTCTTCCCCAGTTAAAAACCAGACATTTGTTAACTCATTTGTGTTAATTTTCTACCTGAAAAGTGCAATACTTAGCTTCATCTTCAGTTTTGCCATAGGACTGCCCTTTCTATTAATAAGACCTCTGCTGTCTATCCTAAGGGAAAGGCTGCTCTGGAGAAACCAGCTTGCCCCAGTGGATCCCAGTTTTCTCCTGCACGCATAGCTGGTGCTTAGTCTGCTGGGACACTAAGTTACATGTCCTCCTGACCGTAGGCACTGGAGTCTCCTGCCCATCAGCCTTCTTCCTCCTTTTTCTTAGCATGTTTGCTTGGAGATGAGGAGTATCATGGAGCATGGGATGTTGGTAATAATTGTGTACACTTCTAGCTGGCTGCTGAAGTGGAAGTATCTCCTCATGCTCACAGAAATATTCAGCTTTTGTGATGAGCGCAGTAGCCATCAGCCATTGATAAAGTGTCCGGTCCTGTTAACGAGCTCTGACCTTCTCAGAGCTCCATCTCAAGCACTGTCATACCTTTCCTAATTGCTGGTTTACTAGAAGGTTTTCCTGAGATGGTCTCAGGACACATTCCTTGCTTTTGGTCCCTTCTACACTGTTTTATGTCACCCCTTTCTTTGGGGTAGACACTGCTTCCTCCTGCTTCTGAGAAAGACCAGCAGCTCCTGGCTCTCCCCAGGGCATAGGACTGCAAGAAGCTGCCTGCAGCAAGGATCTCAGTTTTCCGGTGTAATTGCAGATCGCATTCATATTTTCTTCAGAATCTGAGGAAACTTCTGTGTGAGAGGCAATTAAGCCCTTCCAGTAATTTGTTGTTTTCTCATCTAATTTCTAGTATTTCCTCCCTCCCAATTTCTTCTTGCTTTGTCTGTCTTTCTGCCCTCTTTTTGCACTCTCCTCTTTTTTTTTTTTTTTTACCTCTTTCATCTACCTTTACACTCACTCAGCGCCCAAGATCAAAATTCCCATGTGGCTGTACAGACCTATTGCTTCTTGACTCTTTTCATAGGGCTAAAAATCTTCTTTAGCATGAAATACTTCAACAAGTAGTATAAGATAACCATTTAAGAAGCAACTGAAGAACAGTGGCAGGCTGCATGTGATAAACTTAGCTTTAGTTACGCCACCTGGAAATAAAATGACTAGAAAACACACGAGGTGAGAAAATTCTGAAGTAGGGGGATGAGCCAAGGTTGTTGGGTGCAGAGTCATAAAGGCAGCTCTATCATGCACCAGCCAGTAGATAACACTTGCCGCCTTGAATTTCTGCTGACAGCTGTCCATGTGTGCTGATATTATTATTATAGGTTAACAAATCATTGGAAGTTTATTTCCAGGAAATTGGCACTGCAGTTGCATCTAGCAATTTCCCTAGACTCCTTGACCCTGTAACATCAGCAGTTCATAATGATTAAAACAGGAAGCAAAGCAGGAAGTTCATCATGCTTTCTAGACCACAGTGCTCCTCCGGTACTTTATATGGAATGTGTATCATCTGTGTTGTGCTGGTTTAGATTTCTCTTTCATGAAAGACAGATCACTAACTGCTGAACTGACCAAAATTACCTTCTGACATACTTACCATGAAAACAAGCTTTAACACCTGCAGACCAGTATGGCCGTGTCTGTATTTCAAGAACTGAGAATGCCTCAAACAGGTTCTTTTTTAATAAGATGAAATTTTTTGGCTATCCAAAACCGTCAGCTGATTATGATCATCATGGCCTTATCTTAATTTGGCCGTTTTACATGTTGAAGATTAGAGATGTCCTGTTTTAGAAATACATTCCCTGTATTCAGTGTAATTATGAAACTAACCCAGGTTCTTTACTTTTTACCTGCAACATCAGCTTTTTTAATGATAAGTCAGTCATGCAACAGAGAATACAGTTTTCTGTGTCTATCAGATTTGGTCTGGCTATCTACTACCAATCACTACGACAGTTCCAGTTCACTTAAGTCTTTTGCTTTGTGCAGTAGTGTGGTCATGACTGTAAGTACAGAGCTGTTTCCATAGTTTTCATGTTTAATTTTGGATAGTGGTAGCAACAGTGGGAAATCTTAGCTAATCAGGCCATTGAACACAAGCATGCCAGAGGCCTTGTTCATCTGGGGTTTATCGTTGCACCATGAGACAAGCTCTGGCCATTGTGTGCATTGCAAATTTAGATCAGTGTGACCCGATTGACAATAATTTCTGAGCAACACTGGGATAGTTTTATGACATATCCAGAACCTCAGGCTGTGTTGTACTGCGTGACACACTGTCCATTTTTAAACACTGATTTGATAAGTCTCTGCATAACTTTTGCATCACTAGTGGGTTAAACAAGGCTACCGAAAAGTTTTCCTGAGGTTTAAAGATTTCTATGCAAAGGAAACTATGACAGCATATTTAAAATTTTATCCTGCAAAAGTCTGAGTTCTGGGGCCAATTAAAATGTAAAGAAACTGATAGAAAATAAACTTAGGTAATGCTTTCACACATTCAGGACTAGATTAATCAGGCAAAAATTATTTGAATGGATTTGTCCAATGAAAATGACATTTCTGCACACAGTATGCTTTGATCTCTTTTTCTCTTGCACCATTGAATAGATTACAAAAAAGCTCACAACTGTGCTAAACAAACACGGTTGGTTGGTTGTACCAAGTTTTTGTTCCAGCGGTGGAATTCATTAAAACAGCATGTTCTGTATATTGCCAGCAGGTCATCGGTGCTTGCTTGAGTCAGGTTCCTGACCTCTATTTTCCTCTCGCCAAGTCTGCTACATTGTCTCATTTGGGGAACTGTTAAAATATCTAGCATTATTAATATATCTGCATCTTTTTTCTCATAGCTGAGAATACCTTCATAATGCTCATTGGTCATCTTTGGTAATTATCAACTAGTTTATTTTATAGAGTCAGATGCTTAATTGTAAATAGCTGCTGAACAGTATGAAATAAAAAGATTTTTCCCTCATCTAAAGAAAATTTAAATGCATTTGGAAAGCTCTTTAGGATTTGAGGTAAGCTTTTTTTCTTTGATGGGGTGGTTGGGGGGTCATCTCAAGCAGCTACTCAACTGTATATGTTCCCAGTGAATTATGTGGACTTGTGATTCTCTAGCCTGATGTTCTGGTTGCTTTTATAGGTGTAACTGAGGTTAAATCCTTCTACACTGTTACCCTGTCAACATCTCCAATAAAATGTGCCCCTACACTCTACTGAAGTTGGAAAATAGTAATCAATCCACAGATGTCCTGTTCAGCATGTCCCTAACCTCTATGCTTAATTGCTGTATTTCACCCCATGTTTTGGTTTTGGCACTGGTCATAAGCATCTCAGTCTATAGAATTCTAAGTGTCAGGCCAACTCCTACGTTAGGGTTGCTATCTAGGATCAAGAAGTTACACCTTCTTTGCCTGCTTCCCTAATTTTTTGTAGATGTTCTCAGAACAGACCTAACCCGTGAGAGTCTACAAGTGCAACAGTGGTTGCTGTTCTCTCTGTGCTGAGCCAGAAAGTGGGGCAAGATAGTGACTACAACATTTCTCCTCTCAGGAAGCAGAAGACGCTAATTCAACTCTTCTTGGCCTGAGGGGGGCTGAAACCTGCGTTTCCCAAGTAATCTTCCAATTGTTTTAGCAGTCAGGCGTGCTACAGAGTGACAATTCTGATGTCTTCAGTCAACACCGAAGAACACCAAATAATCTGAGCTGCGGTGTACCAGGTAGGCATGGCTGTGTGTGGACAAGGTGGACATTCACCTGGGTGAGGGGAGTTGTGTATGCCACTTCCTACTCCTGGAACCACTTGGTGTTTTGTTTAGTGTGCCACCTCTGCCATTCGGCTCCTGCTAGGCACCTCCCTCAGGAGAGACCTGTGGCCACTTCTTGGGAAGAGGCAGCCACCTGCTTCTAGCGCCAAGATATGTGAGCAGCAGAGAGCAGCTGATTTCACCTTCCCCTTCTGCTCCCCCTCTTAATTTGTTCCTTTCATGAGTAGTCTTTTTTTCAGGTAGTTTTAAGTGACCTCAACTCAATGTCTGCTTTCAGGCAGCTTCTGACTTAGAGGCTGACTAATTTAGATTCCTTTGTCAGATCTTTAACTTAAGCAGTGTGCTGTAAAAGGAGCCTTAATATCTAAGTTTGGAGATTTTGGATCCCTCTTTGGAAAGTAGGCACCCACAAGTTAGGGACTGTCATGGTCAAGTCTGTGGCATTTACATCATTCTGGGTTTCACCTTTCATGCCTATTCCTGTAAAGACTTGCAGATAGTCTTGAATGCTGGGCTGTCCTATGGGAGCAAGAGCCTGTGGTGAAAGCAAGCGTCCAGGACATAAATTTGATAATGTGTCCTTCCCACCACCAGTACACTTTGAAAGATTTGAGGACCTGGAAGCATAAAAGGATGTCTCCTATTATGAATATGCACTAACTCCATGGAAGTCAGATAACTTACAGCAAAAAGATCTCGTTCCAGAGCTTATTGTTAATAATAATGAACTTGATCATATATTCCTAATTGATTGCCATAGACTGCAGAAAGATGAAACAAATGTGACCAAAGCCTTTGCCTGTTTGTGCCATTTTGACCTAGTAAAAATCTTGCACATTAATGAATCCCCCAACTATGTGTTGTTTAACCTGAACATTTTTAATGAGTCCTGTCTCCTGTTCCTCAGACTTCGGCTTTCCCACAGTAGACAACTACACAAATGTCTTTTATATCCTAGATTCACCAAACCAGCTTTGCTACAATAAATGATTTTCCTTAAATGATCAGCAGGGTGTGAAGAAGAAAATACAGAGAATTTTGTATGAATAAGTGAAGAAGGGTGTGCTTTCCTCTTTTGCTTTTCATCAATGCCATTCTCATAATTTCAATAGACTTAAGGCAGGTTTATTTCTTTCAGTGATTAAAAAAACCTACATGTATACAAATTTTATTTTTTATATATTTCAAATTTTGTCAAGGTTATCAAAATATGTGAGACCATATGCATCTGTTACAAGAGCTGATAGATAATTTGCAGTGTGCTTGGTATGTGGCACGTGTGTTTAGAATTCACCTAAGAAAGAGCTGCTCAAATGAAAAAATTGTTCATGAGGAAAAATATTAACTTGGTTTTGAAACATACATTAGACTTTATTGATCTCACTGTACTTGGATGAAAATGTCTTCAAGCTGGAAAACAGTGGTACAGTAGTTGACTTACCTCAGACGTGTCATCCTGGGAACAAAGAAGGTTTTTTTTTCTGTTTCCAAGCTGCAAATATTTTGCAATTGATTAGAGTCAGTGAGGAGGCTCCAAGAACCTCTTTTAGCTGTTCTTCTCTTTCCTGTTCACAGGGAAAGGTGATCCTGTCAACATGGTAATGAAAAAGAGACAAACTTCATGCAAAGGAATTTTGCACAAGAACACTGAATATATGTGAGGGCCCAATGGTGAAATGCCAAGATGTATATCAGTGTGCTAACTCCACTGTTATTACGGTAAGCAGGCTTTTACAGCATCTAGATCCACAGCGTTGTAAATACACACCAGACTCCCCTGAACAAAAGTGTGGTATTGATTTTGGTGTACTCTGCTGCGCTGTTAGGGTCCTTAATGACACGCTGTTACTTCAAACAGCATGACAAAAACTTACTAAAAGAATCTATTTTTTCTCAGTAATTAGAAGCAAAGCAAAAGTTAGATGATCCCAAACAGTCTCTGATGAGAATTTCTCTTAATGCTTCTTTTGATCTCTGGTGCTCCTGCTCCAAAGTAAAGCAACTAGGGAAATATAAATCCTATTAATTTTTTCATAGGGAAGTGTTTCTCTTCTACACAAATTTTGAACATTTTTTCTCAGCATTAAAAAGGACTTTGCCACTGACTGTACTGAGATAGGGTTTCTTAGTAACACCTAATGGCCTCTGGAACACTGGGCCAAGGTAAAAAAACAATTTTGGGCTTTGAAAAACAGCAACGATGCGGCTCCATATTTCTTTTCTCCATTCTCTCCCTTCCTGCCCATTTGAGCTGGCAACAAAAGGAATATAAAGTCTGCTTGCACTGGGTAATGCAAAGTTGAAGTTGAACACCTTGGGCCTGTTCTGAGTTTTGTATAAAGTTGCTTTGTGTCCTCCATCCCTTTCTTCAGGGGAACCTTTCTGTCCAGCTCCTATGTACATCAAAGGACAGATCTGTGTGTTGCCTCTTGAGATCATCTGCTTTACAGTGCCAGTAGTATTTCATGAAGTTATTTTACCACGGAGATTGTTAGTAGTGAAATGAGTTTGGGAGTTTAATGTTGGGTAAGGGAAGGTATACAATTCAGAGGATCTGGCTTTTTCAGGCATTTGTTATAGCACAGTGAATGCAGTTCATTTCAATGTGATTTCAAAAGCGGATGAGCAAGTATGTGCATTACAGGAATCAGTCAAAGAAGATGGTTTGAGTTTTGAGACCATTTACCTCAACAATGCTTCAAGAGTGCAGAATACCACTTGGTAATTTAAACTTTGCCTTAATAAGAATCTCTGACATTGGCATTTTTTAGAGATAATTTACTTCTTTTCATGGAAGAGAAACACAATACAATCAGAAAGCTCACATCTATCCATTACTGAGATCATGCTGGGTCCTTGAGACCTGTGATAGAATCATGGATTGTTTTGGATTGGAAGGGACCTTTAAAGGTCCACCCCCCCTGCAATGAGCAGGGACATCTTCAACTAGATCAAGTTGCTCAGAGCCCCGTCCAACCTGACCTGGAATGTTTTTAGGGTGATACTAGTTGTGATGCAGTTCTGCAGTGCTTCTTCACTCTGATGCGCCTTCTGCTATGTGGTGTGGATTTGTAAGCCCATGAGAGGAGTCAGGCATAGTCTACAGCTTTCACACTTAAATTTCATAATGATTGTAGTAACTTTACGTTGCAAGAAGATTATGACTGGTGCCTTCCCCTCTCCAATGTACTTTTGTTATTTTCCCCTTGCACAGTGCCACTTTCCAAACAAATCTTTTCCCTTTCTTTTCATCAATCATTATGTAAAATATTGTTCTGCCATCCCTGAGGACCCATGCACCAAAGTCAATCATATACAAACTATTTCACACAGCCATGTTGTAAAGTGACTATGTAGGGTGCACGTCAGGAAGTCACAGACAGTATAAGCATTCGGTTGCTTACCTATACAAGGTTATTGAATTAACCTAGAACTGATTAATGGTACTAGTTACCTCATTAAAGGTAATTGAAGGAGAATCTGGTGCTTCAGTGTTAAAGATCTACAGAAATACAGTTTTAATAAAAGCAATTGCAACTGCAGGTAACTTTTAAATAAAAAAAAAACCCAAAAAACAACTGATGGAAGGTTATCTGTATGCAGAATTATTTGGTTGAGTTTCTTCAGTGGTTAAGTAATCCATCCTGCAGGTCTCTGAAATGAAATTAAGGGAACGACTTCACAAAAGTTTTAGGAGTGCAGGAACTACATTTGAGTGCTGGGCTCAAGATATGTGTGGAGCTCCAGAAGAAACCGCCCATAGTGACCCCTCAGAATGGCAAATGTGGCACCAATGGCCAGCTGAGCCGAGGAGAGTTGTGTGCTTTGCTCTGCTGGCAACGGTACAGACCTCTCGTACAGCACGTCTGTGCACATGCTTTTGCTGTGCAGAGTGAAATCTGCCATGACAAAGACTCTATCAGTCTGCTAAGACTTGTATTCCTCCTATGTTCTCACTGATGAGCCGTAAATATCCTCCAAGCTAGCTGTACAGTACAGTACTATAGTTATGGTGGTCAGGTTTCTGTTAAAAGTACCGTGTAAAAGAGCCGAGAAATGTGAAACAGATGAAAAAGTTGTAAAACAAAGATGAGATATAATGGCTGATCTCAGGATAACTTCAGAAATTGTCAGTGCCATAAAGTGATGTGTTAGTCTATGGCTTTAGGAGAAAACATAAACGCAAGCCAGGTTTTCTATTTTTCTCTATTCAGCTAATGAGAATTTGACCAGGGTGTAGGCATTTCATCTTATACTGACCTACTGTTTTCACTAATTTTGGAAAACAATTGCGGCTTGCTTATTTTTTGTAACGGCTTTTGTAACCCCACACATACATCTAATTTAGCAGCTTACTGGATCTTTGCATCCCTCATGGCAATGTAGTCCCTGCTATGCGCTGAAGCAGGCCCCTGCTCTGTCTTGACTTGATCTGAGTTTCCTGCTTTGGCCACATCCCGTTCCCTCTGCCCTTGGGTCAACATTTTCTGTGCAGCGTTCCCTCCGGTGGGCTGGATGACAGTGTAATCTTGTACTGCAGCTCATCTGAGATCAGTCAGTCTCTCCCTCCTCCTAAGGGTAGGCACAATGGCTGCTTTACCTAAGAGGGTCATAGGAACAGAGAATGGCTTCAGCCTCCCTGTCTTCCTCTCTGTAGCCACAGGGCAGAAAGAGGACTCTAAATCTGTCAAAGTTTTATGGAGGAGCTCTAGGTCTCAAATATTTCCCTGTGCATGCAAGAAGAGAACATGCAGCTAAAATGTGTGATGGTAAATCCCTTAATTCACCATGTTAATGCCATTTATTCCTAGCATGGTAATTTTCCCTTTTCCATTTTACCTTCTTCCCAACCCCTCCCACCAGCTGTGAACCACACAGGCAACCTGCTTCAGAAGTTTGACTTTGTCATATTCCTGAGTTTGTGCCACAGCTGAAAATGCAGCTTCTCCCAAAATATCATTGCCTCGGTTCCTGTGGCAAAGTGACTGAAGCCTCATCAGGTCAAATGATCCATTCAAGGTATCTGGGTGCTATTTTCAGTTTTGAATGAGCCAAGACAAGTTATCATAAAATACTCTGCAACAAATTTGATTTGCTTAAAAGTGGCATGGTAGTATCCAAACCAACAAGAGGAGTTGCCACGAGGAGCATCTTAAAACATGTGGACAACTAGTGGGAAGATAATTAAAATGATGAACAAAATATTATTTTGGAAGTGTATCACTTTCAGTAGTGCTTTTTCCCAGATCTCTGTTTTCTGGTACTGTAAGGCATAACAAGAAACAAATACCCTAAAACACAGGCCCATCTGCAGACTCAAAAAAAGCAACTAATATGAAAGAACAGTAACCCCAGCTCTGGGGGTTTTTTGTGTTGTTTAAAGCCCTACATAAATCAAGAGGAGGCCCACAAAGGGAAGACTGGTTTCAGGGACTGGTCTTGATTTTCTGCTTAGGCTAATCAAGATCAGGAATCCATCTCTAATTAAAGGCAAACAGAAAATATGCAGGACTTTCACATACATTCTTTTCATACTCATAGTTTAACGTGTTATGTATACAGTATTCTTTTCCTTTAATTCAACTTTCTCAAATTATGTGCAGACAGCTTCAGCTGCAGGGAAAGGTGGGAGTATTTAGGATATCTAGAATTTAACTGTTTCACTCCTACTACAGAAAGACCTGTTTCTTTATCAGAGGTATTCAATAGAAATGTGGTTTCTATTTTCGACAGAAACCCTCAGTGATTTTGTATGATTCTGTTGTGGGGGGCGTTTGGGATTGGTTTGTTTTGGTTCTTTTTTTTGAAATGAGTAGAACCTAGTGAAGATGTTGGTCTGGCTTCTTTGAAGAAAGACATGCTTTTAGTTTTAATAAACATAGTGCTTTTTCCTTGTCTGCTTCTGTTGTAGCTCTGGTTCTTTTTGCAGTGATTTTCCATGGAAATGTCATTCAAGTCAATGAAATTCAAGCAGGATGTGGGTTTTGTCACTTTGATGGTGATGTAGTTTCCCAGATGTAAGTTTTTCATTAAGAAATTAATATTGGCAGATTGGGTATTACAGTAAACTGAACAAGCTCGAGTATGCGGTAGGACCACATCATTTTGCATGGTGATGTTCAAGTTCCCCTCTCTCCCTGCACAGTGAAGTCTGGGGTTGATTTACATAAATTCTTAGATTTCTAACAGCAGCAACCCGTAAGTAGAACTATTCCTCATGCTTTTGGCTCCTTTTCTGAGACATATTGCTGACACTTCCATCACTGAGTCAGTATAGCCCAATGAATCAGTGACTGGTGTCTAGTTTTTAATATAGGGAAAGGTTTCTGATGATATATGTGGTTGCCTTTAATTCTGTGGCAATAAGATGGATGAAGATTAAAGTTTGGCTGAGATAGTTCTACCCTGAGATCCTCCTCACCTAACGCTCAGAAAACACTTACTCACACAACTTGACGTTGTCCATTAAATATGTTTTCCATAATTAAAGAAACTCTGTGTGTTGAACTGGATGCTGAGAGCCAGCACAGCCTTCTGCTAGGCCAGTTGTCCCCAGCGGTTTAAATCGTAAGCTCTTAGGAGAGGCAATACTGAGGTAGTATCCAATCAAGCAAAAGATTCAGTATCTCCACCAAAACAGTTTTATCAGGGGAAAAACAAAAAAAAAGCATTAAGAGCCAATTTCCTTGAATAAAAGAGTGAATGCCCTTCTTCCCTGGTGTAAGAATAGTAATAGCTGTGCAAGGAACACTGGAACATTTTTTTGTAATGACTATTTCTGTGGGCTGTTGGTCCAGTTATTAAAGGCTTCCTGTAAATCATTGATGTTAATGTGGGTATTTTGGGGGTATGTATTTTTTAACAAGTTTATTTAAAATAATAAAAGCAAACATGCACTTGATTACTTGGTTCATCACCAGTGCATCCTTGGTTCGTCACCAGGGCTTCCTTGGTACTGCCTATTTCCTTCTCTTCTGTTCATAAGGACTCCACCATTGACGCCTCTGAAAAAAAGTGAAGGGTAAGAGAAGGCTGAAAATGGAGAGCAGGCAGCTAGGTCTAAAATAACTCCTAAGGACATCACTGCAGAGGGAAATTTAGCTTAACCAAAATGCAAATAAACTGTCCCTTCTTCCCGCAACGCTATCAACTTGCATTCCCTCCACAAGACCAAGTACTTTTTGCTTCCTGACTATTCTCAGCCCCGCAGCTGTTGCAGCACGCACCTTTTCTTACTCAGATTTGCTGAGTTACTGTGACTCACCACGGTCTGCTTTCTCTGCCATGCTGCCTGCCTGTGGGTCTTCCCTGTAGCCATGACGGCGTGCAACTCCTTCTCTCATTTTGCTGCACCATAGTCTGCTTTCTTCTGGGCACGATGGACTCCCGCAGGCTTTGGTTAGAGGCACCAACTCATGAACAGGGATGGTATCAGCTGAAGTGTGATGCTGTTCCTGCTCTGTTGTCTGCCTAACTCCACTGTATGGATGGTTTACGTTTTTCCAAGGTAGCTCCTGCATTGCCACAGGTCGTAGCAGAGCGGTATTTTAGTGGCATGAGAAAGACCTCATGAGTAACTCAGCCTGCGTGGGTGGTGGATGTCAGCAACTACGCTTGCAGGGCTAGCCTAAGCTGTGCTTGCTTGCAGGCCAAAACCTCACGGGCGTTCAGGCTAATGAAGGTGACTAAATGTGACACTAGCTTTAGTTAGAATAAATTCTAATTTTATTTGGTTTTTTTAGAGCGGCATTTTATAGCTAGTGTTCTTTACTCTAGTACTCATCAGTAAGAAATTAAATTGGCAAGCAGGTAGAATTGAGCTTCTTAAGGATTTTTACTTCTCAAAATTGACTGTAAGCAAGTTTCTGATTTTCATATTTTGAAAAAAAAAAGCCTTCTAACAATTAACATTTGGGTTTTTTTTCGTATAAGGAATCCTATTAATATCTCACTTTTTACAGGTTTACCATCGTGGAAAAGTTTGATCCAAGAATATGTAAGAAATCTTTTTTTCTGTAACTTTAAAATCGGCAGTGAACAACCACTGTAATTTTAAAGTAGCTATTTTGTATTTTGGTAAAGATTGTTGCAGCTTTTCTCTTCCAGCTGAAGAATATTTTCATTTTTCCTTTTCCTGTTTTCAAAGAGTGTAGAATATTGTGAACAGTTCATTTTTTTTTTTCTGTTTATGTATTACAAGAAATAGTATCTTAATTATTCAAAGAATAATTTAAAAAACAGGCCTCGGTTTTTATAGCATCACTTTTTTCAGGTATCCTTATTTGGATTATTTTCTTCTTTTCTTTCTTTCTTTTTTTTTTGCTATTTTTTTACTCTCAGAGTGTTTTCTGAGCTTCTTAAAACCATTTCTTCCATGCTTGTTCCTACCTGCCAAACAATTGTCAATGGTTTCCTGGAAACATTGTCCCCGCAGTGCCTTTATCGTGCTAATCGCTGGGTTTGGGAATGTAAGCTTCAAGTGTGCTAATCTAAAGTCACTTAGTGTGAGATAGACCAACTTTCCTTTCCAGTCTCAAGTCTCCTTCTACTGCATGTTGCTTGATGTGGCCAATTTGCTTACGCAACTGAAATCACCATTCGGTCTTGAGTAGCTGAGTTCCTCATGAAATCTAAGACTGCTGAGTACTTCCAAATAAGAAAGAGGTAGTTACGTCTGAATTGTATACTCCTGAGGGCATGCAAACTGGTTTTTTGAGTAGGAGCACATGGAGGGATAAGCATTGTCCTGTACAAAGGACTCCCACTGCCTGACCTGCACTTTTACTGAAGTCCAAGAAGGAAAGAAAAGTTTGTGGAATTTACACACCCTGTGGAGTTTAAGTCTGTTGATAAAGAAGAAATAAAAGTGAAGTGCATGCAATTTTGACTCATCTGCTAACTGACTATAAATCTCCAGCAGTCTATTTATCACTTTCACCAAGGCTACAGCAGTGCAAACTGGCAAGAGAATACAGCTGCCTGTGCCTGTACGCAGAGCCTAGAGATGGGTCAAAAGGTGAATATAAATCAACAATATCGAGCTGCTGCATAAAAGGCAAAGCCCGCAGTCTGAGGGAGAAATGGAGCGGTGGCTGTGTGTGAAGTAGACCCCAGCAGTGTGCGGGACAGTCAGATTCTGGCAAGGTTTAATTTGGATATTGTGCCCCGTTCTGGGTGCTGCACTTAGAGACACTTCCAGACTAAGGAGACAAAATCCAAGACCACTCCTGAGGATGATCAGGGCTCTTAACAACATTTTTCTCAAGGAAAGACATAATGAAGTGGGTTTTTTTCTTTTCAGAGATGGGAAGACTGAGGGGGAGGTATGATAACTGTGCTCACATACGTGAGCACTTCATGTCCATGGAGGGTGGAGCAAAATCTGGTGAGGTGCAGCAAGGAAGTTTCAAGGTTGATATTAGGAAAAAGTTTTTCACAGCAAGCACATGGAAGTACTGGAGAAGTTGTCTTCAACACCAAAAGTCTTTGCAGCTGGATTTAGATAAGCATGGGCCAGGAACAGTTTAGGTAATGCCTGCCTTTCCCAGGTGACATTCTGAGACTCTTGCTAGCCTTGAGATTTCTGTTGGAAGACAACCTATGTTTCTTTTTTCCTGTACCTGAATAACATAGCATGTTTTTTCCCCAAACCTTGCAGTGACATAGCCTAAAAGCAATGGTATCTGCTTAAGCACCCAGTCCTACTGTAATTTGTTAACTATGCCAGGCTGTTTTTTTGTGAGCATTTCTAAATTTTATGAGAATTTTATAAATGTCTTATCTAAAAATATACAATTAGCAAAGTTTTAGCAACATCTTCAGAAAGGTTTGGAGCAGGGAGAGCAATTCTGAATAAGAAATGTGTCCCTAAGAGTAGGTGTAGCTTTTCAGGGCATGCCAGTCCTGAGATAGGCCAGTCACTTCACCTCCACCAACCCATTAGAAATAATGAAGCACTTAAAAAGAGTTCTTGACTGTTAAGCCTGATTTTTTTATATTCCCTTGCACTTTTCTGACCATTTGAATTCAGACTTGTTCTTTTATTTATCAAGGCAAAAGAGCACACATACTTCAAATTAGTAATGATGCAATAATAAAGCTGAGTTGCACTGTTCCGACAAACACGGGGGTGCGAGCGTGCAGGGTTAGGAGTCCTGGGGTATTTGGGGCACTGTTTCACTAAATTGAGGGTCCTCACTGTAGGCTGATAACTCAGGGTGCCAGGTCAGTGGTGAGATATCTTCTTTAAGTGTTAGCCAGAATTTGTTGGCAGGCAGCAGGGAAGTGGATAGAGGACTCGAAGGTCAGATGTTGTTCCAAGTTTGTCACAAGTATGCGTTAGGGAACAGCAGTGTGGGGGTGGACAGGGCTGAGATGCTAGATTTAAGCAGGAGCCTGGTGCCTGACACCATCGTCATTGCAGTCAGGAGCGTGGATAAAAAGAACACAAAACTACAATGCTGTTTTTCTTCAGACTTCTGTAATAATGAAATAACTGAAGGGCTGCCCATAATATATCCATGTTAACCCAGCTCTATCCAGTACAGAAAACATGATGGCATACTTCAATAGTTTTAAGGTGCGTCTGCTGAATGTCATGTAGATTCCTGATGGTGCAGTTGCAAGCAGGATGGATTTTAACTGCCTGCGAAGAAGGAGAGAAGTTCTCTAAATGCTCTACAAAATCAGACCAGCTGTCTTGCCCAGTACACTTTCTCTTCAGCAGCACGGATAGCTATAGTTGCTATTTAGTGACACCGCGCAAGCTTAGTCATTTCCTCTGCACCATTCCCATTGCATTGCACCAGATCCACCACTGTTGGATTAGGGATGTTACAGGGTGCATTCCCTTCTGTTCCCTTTCTGTTTATGGACCGACTGTCCATAAATTTGTGTAATCCTTTCTGAATCCACCAATGGTGTCTGTCTCCACGATCTTCTGTGGCAGCAAGTTCCACCAAAATGATATGAGGTATAGTGTGTTTTTTCATGAGAGGGACTCCTGAGCTTGCCTTTCTGATTTTCTTTCTGGAAAGTTTTGGTTCCTGCACCTTGGTCACTTCAAAATAATAGCTTTGCAGTGTGTGGAGCTGGGGGTGGAGTTTTCCTTCTGCCCCTCCATTTGCACATACCTGTAGACTTTCTGCTGGCTACCAGTGGGACTGCATGGAGGTAAAAGCTTCCTTATAGCCTTTTATCCACTTTCTTCCACGTGATGTATCCTTAAGATGGTGCCCGTATTTCACCATGTAGTAACAAAACTAGTCAAAGTATTAACTAAAACCGATGCGCTCCCACTTTAATCCCTTTAGATGTGTGGGTTTTAGTATTCAAGCAACAAGTGTTACATGTGCTTTTAGAGCTAATTCAGGTCAGGATCACATCCTTCTGCAGGAAGATGCGTGGTGTAGGAGCAGCTATATAATAGGGAAGAAACTGTGAAGAGTGTTCCTCCCAGTAGATCTACACTTTTCAAAGGGGAAATGTTTCATTCAGTGTTCACAATATGGGTTGAGGATTATCTTCCATACAGGCATACCCGTGGTCTCTCTCCTGTGAGTGAAGTCAGTCCTACGGAGACTCTGCCACTGCCCTCCGTGTCCTCACTCTGCGGCAGGAGAAGCTGATGGTGGAGCTGCCACTGGAACTTCCCATTGCTCTCCCAGATCCTCCCTTCAGAAGGATTTGAGCGCACAGAGGTTTCTGCTGATAAAAGGCCGGTATAAGCCCAAGGCTTCCAGGGTTTTCCAGGTGGCTCTTGAATGTTCACAGGATGACTTTATGTGCAAAATGTTAAGTTAGTCTTTCTTCCCCTACAGGGCCTCTGCGCTCCGTAGCCCTTCAGCCATGCTGAAATTTGTGGCATGGGAGTGAAAGAAAAGGAAAAAGCTTTTGACCTTGTTAATTGAGCAAACTGAATTTTCTGTGGCTAGCAATATTACACCGTCTTTTTGTCACTTTTACAGTACCTTTCTAACTATAACCATACTGTGAACTCTGGCCAGAGGTGCATTTTCAAAGCTCAGATCTGGAGCTCCTAAACAATTACTTTGTTGAATTTGACAGTGGTGATGGTAGCCTACCGGGTATTAATGCAGCCAGAAAAGCAGTTAAATCTAGATGGAAATAGAAAAATCCTCAACACTTGAACACTTGTATATTTTCTGTAACAGCCTTTATTGGACTAATCTGAACAGGTTCATACTCGNCCCCCGCCCCCCCCAGTCATTGATAGCTCTTTAGCAGTTTTCAAGCAGCAGTCAACAAAGGAATAAAAAGTATCCCTGACCTTTCAGTGTGGATTTATCTTTTTTCCCTATAGAAAAAAACTCTTTCAGAAGCCTGGAGGGTAGCAGGAGCTGAGATGGAACATCTTAATTCCTTCAGGTGCAGTATCATATATTTGGGGAAAATTTTTTTAAGTATTTTTTAAAGTTTTGAAAGTTGGGGAGGGTTTAAGTATTCAGAGGAACACACATACCTTTAAACAGATACAGAAAAATTCTGAAAGGAGTAAGTGTTTTTGTTTGTCATATACATACAGATATACTTATGTGAGTACACAAACCCACATTTCATTTAACCTTCTTGTTGATAATTGCCAAAGGCCAAAGGAGTAAAATCTTGATTTGCTGCACCTCGGAAAGCAGCGTCCTCGTTTCAGATGCCTTTGGCAGAAGAGAGCATAGTGAGTGAAACAGAGCACTGCTGGGTTGCAAATGCTGCCAATACAGATGACAGCAGCACTTTGTCTCGTGGAAATGCTTTGTAGCTTGAGTCATGCCTTGCCCCTTCAGACATGCTCAGTACAGCTCCCCCCATCCCCCACCTCCTTCTCACAGCCTTCCTAAATGCCTTTCCCTCAACAGGAAGGGATCCTATGTTGAATGTAAACGTATAGCTCCACCTATTTCCCTTTTTGTTTTACTTCATTTCAGGTTTTCAATATTGTTTAAGCATAAGATATGACATACTGCAGAAATGGCAATTCATCCAACACACTTCTTCAAAAGTTAAGATATCAGAAGGAAACCTAATGCTTTCTTTTGCCCATATTCCTACTGTACAATTCCACATAGGATGTGTTAAGTTATAGTTGTTGGCATATTGAATTATTTTCATAAGATCATGTCAGAGGATTCCTTCTCTCCACTTCTCAAATTTTTCAAACTTATATCATGAGCGTCAGAGAAAAGACGGGAATGTGTGATACTAGTTGCATTGCTTATTTATGGTCTCACTGTTTTTATTAATTTTTATTTCCATTTTTACTTGCTCTCTCTTAGTTCCTTGCTGAAATAGCAGAAACATCTGTCTCTCTTCCTTCATTGAGGATAATCATTTATGAGTCCCAGATTTACCAACAGTATCAGTTACATCCAGCAAACCTCACTCTTGGTCTTATTAATTACTTTCCATCTGCTTTTCCCTCAGGCATCTTGGTTAGCAGAAAAATGCTGACAATAAACAGTAATGGCTTCTTAAGTTAGTTATTTATTAAGTCAAGCCTTTTGCAGATACAGTTTCAATAAATACAAGGGTTTGGGTTTTTTTCAGAAAGAGTCATCTTTGAACTGAACCTAGTTGAAAAACAGAAATGCAACAATTCCAGAAGCTGGGGACAGTATGAGAGGGGGGAGTGGTTTGCTTTATTTTTTATTTTATTTTAAACTGACTGATGGTCTTAGCCTCTGCTTTGACCTTTTAAGCTAAAAGAAGCACCATTTGGATTCTGTGGTTGTATCTTCCACTCATGGAAAAAGTAGAGCTCCAGAAGCTGCTGTTAGAAGTAGTTACTGTGGGCAGAAGGGGACAGTCCTACCAGGGTTTGGGGGTTTTGCTTTTGTCTTTTTTTTTTTTGTTGTTTGTTTAAGTGAACATTTATGTTCTTCTTTTCCCATGAATTTTCCCTCTTTTGGCTAGGTTGCTCCCTCAGTCTCCTACTGGGAAAGCAGCATTGAACTTGCGGTGCTGAAAAGATGATTAATGATAGGCAAAACTGTATACAACATGCAGTTTATTTGGGGGGGGAGGAGCGCGCAGTGAAATGCTGCATTGGAGAATTCTAGGCAAATGGTGTGTGAAATTGTTGACAAATTGCCCTCATTAAGCTCACTAAATGAATGCTTTCATGAGAACATTGGCTTGATATCACCATGTATAATGTAATTTCTACTTGAAATTGCGTGTGCTGCTATTCTTATCTTTTAAACCCTTGTAACAGCTTTAACGTCCTGATAAAGCCAACCATTGTAGCTGTCTTCACTGTTTAGTACATGGGATGTGAAGGAAAATTGCTGAGGGTGGCTTCCATGAGTGGTTCTGAATTATCCATTAATTTATTCATTATAATGAACCATTCTGAGCCTGGTCACCAGAGCTCATAAATGCCAAGAAATGGACTTGGAAATGCCTAAAGTTCCTCAGACTCCTTAACTTGATCCCTGTCAATGAAAGGGGCAGTAAAAGGACAACAGTCACAGAAGCCTCTCTTAGAAAATGCAACTTTGGATAATGTTTAGCCTTGTTGATGTGTCGTGGTTTCAGGTCAGCTCAGTCGGTAACAAAGCACCACGAAGCCGCTCGCTCACCCCCCACCCCCTCGCCTGGCCACGTTGGGATGAGGAGAAAATCCAAAGGCAGGCTCGTGGGTCGAGACAAGGACTGGGAGGGATCACTCCCCACTTATGGTCACGGGCAAAAGACAGGCTCAACTTGGGGAAGAAACAAAATCAATTTAATTTACTACAAATCAAAACAAAAACAAAACACAAGGGTATTAGGAAGGGAAACTAAACATCAGAACAACCTCCCCCACCCCTCCTGCCTTCCCGGCTCAGCTCCATTCCCGGTGCTTTCTACCTCCTCCTCCCGGCGGCACAGGGGAACAGGGGATGGGGGTTGAGTCAGCTCGCCACACATCGTCTCTGCCGCTCCTTTCCTCAGGGGGAAGATTCCTCACTCGT